>JANAVB010032786.1:40000-80930 GCA_029216955.1 Iris pallida
TACAGATATTTTGAAAGGAAATGAGATTTGCCAAAGTTTAGAATAAGATTCTATTCTAGGATTATTTGAATTACTATTTTATCAAGTGTTATATTAAATTCTAATTATTGCTATATTATTTTAGAAGATATTGTATTTGTGAAAAATATACAACTATAAAAAATTTAAATTATTCTTACCAATATATTGACAATTGATTTAATCACAAGGATTATTTAAAGTAATAAGTATTATTTTAGATAAGATTTTGTGATTGATTTGGAGTATGATTGGGTCAAATCCCTAGTTCCCAAAACTCCCAACCATCCAAATCCCTAACCCTAAATTCCCCTTTCCAGATTTTCAGAAATTTTTATTTCAATTATTCATTCATATATTTTACTTGTCGGGGTTGAAGGCAGATTTCATCGATACTTTATTTATGATTATTTTCCTTATCAAACTGGTTTCAAATTTTAAGTTTTGAGAGCATTTTAGGGCTTTCAGAGTTTCAAACTCTTTCTTCCTATTTGTATTTATTTGATCAATTTTCTTTTATCATAAATTTTTACTACCGTTCACCCATCTACCAAGTTTGCCTATCCTAGAAGTCCTTAAATTCGAGGACGAATTTATTTCTAAGGTGGGTAGATTCGTAGCTCACCTTTCCAAAATTTTGTAGATAATTTTATTTTATTTCATATGTTTGAATTGAATGGTGACTTCTGGATTTTATAAATAAATAAATAATTAATTAATTATTATTGAAGGCCTTAAGTTATGGTTAAGATTGGAGTACAAGATGACTAGAAATCGTGGCACGAATAGTGCAGGGGTGTGCCTTGGCTAGTGTTGGTAGGGAAGGCCGAGCCATAAGTGTCCCAACTAGAAAAACCAAGCCAAGTTGCGACTTGACCCCGATAAATAATAAATTAGTTATTTATTAATATTATGACTTATAGGAAACCCGGTTGTGCCGATTTAGCTCGTACTGGACCCGAACCAAGCTCAAGCCCATGTAGGCATATTGTGGGACCAAAGACGTCCATGTAGGTACGTAGATGTGTATATATATTGGTGTTAGCACCCTAAATTTTGGGTCGATTTTATTTTATTTTATTTTATTTTTCTGATTGATTGGTTTTGATTAATATTTTATTTTTTTATCTGTAAGTATACTTTTCCATGCCATTGATATTTGGAGTATCAGGGATGTTCAACTCTGGAAATCTTCTTCACGAGTTTTGGAGTGGACACGATTACCTTCATGGCGGTATATGGTGTCCCACCCAAACTTGTTCCCTTGTGCTCTTTCTGCTTCGCTGAACTTCGGGTCAATTTAGACCATTTGATTATTATTTATTTTTCTACTCTTTTCCTTGATCCTTTTCAGCGCGTTACCATGACTTTTAATTTGGGAGCGCAAGACCAGTCAGTTTCTTGAAACCAACTTCTCATGCTTGATCTACTCGAGACGCTCGTCACCCATGACCTTCGTGTCCCACTCAGATACGTCATTTTGTGCTCCATTTGACTCGCACAACTTTTCCGACACGTGACCCGATTTTATTTTACTCCACGGCGTCACATTCATCTTCCAACTAGATTTGTGGGTCCCCTGTCGACCAAAACCTGTCCTGCCCCAATTGTGGACATGGCCCACATTGAGCCTATTATTCGTCCGCCACTTGTGTCCCATTTATTGGAATCCCCATGTGCTACTTATTTGCCCATGATCATCGATTCCTAATTTTAATTCAATTTTCGTACAATTTTTGGTTTTGACCCAATCCGGCTCCACCGAGTCCAGTCCAGCTCCATGATTTTCTCCATCATGACACCCTTATAATTCTTGCCTAAAAATATTATGTACTCATTTTGCCTATTTTTCTATATTTATTGGGAATTTCTATTTAATTAATTCCTATTGGAATGATCTAATTCTCCATTTAATCTCCACCCTTGGATCTCCCTACATTAATCCTCACCATTTATTCTTCCCTCACATTCACACAGCCCCTCCCCAATAGAGTGGCCGGCCCTAACTCCCAAAAGCAACTTCTCTCTCTCCCTCACATTTAATGCATTATTAACTACTCATCTCTCTCTCCTTCTATTAATTCCTATACACCACAACACACACCAACAGCTACAATACAGCAGCTTTCCCCGATACCACCTCTCTCTCTCGACCTCACCTCCCCTCCGGCGAGGCTGGCCGTCGGCCACCGTCGACAATCTCCTCGATCTCCTCCTCTCCACTCTCCATCTCCTCCTCCTCACCCTCAAACCGAACCACCACGTCAAAATCGGCGACCACCACCATCCTCCTCCGGCCTTAGCCCCACCACTATCCACCCTGGTGCGTCGCCGCGCCGCCCATGCCGTCGCCGGGCAAGGCCGAGCCCAGGCACGCCACCGCACAGAGATGCGAAGCAGCAGCAGCGGCACAAGCCAGGCAGCGCGCGTGCGCGCTGGCAGCGCTGCCGCGCCACCGCCGGCGTCGTGGCCGTCGTGGCCGCCGTGGCAGACGAGGCCGACCTCCCCCATTGCTGGGCGTACCCCCCAGGCAGGCCCCGTTGCCGCCACTCTCCTCTCGACGCGTATCGGGGGCGATCCGTGCGTTTGGCATGGGTTCCCGTCGTGACGAGCTCAGGAAACGATGCTGAAATTGTGCCCCGTCGCAGCGACTTCGCGCTCGTTTTCCCGGAGATCCGACTATTGGATCGGCAATTTCTTTGCTCCGTCGCAATCTCGGTATATCCACCTTCATCCCTGTCAATTTTCGTCCGTTAATTTTATCGTTTGATACATGAAAATCGGCCACCAAGTTGACCGTTTAAATTGTATTAAATTTGGACAATTTCGTGGGGCCAACTTCGTCAGCTTGTATCTCCTCCACCGCAGCTCCGTTTGGCGTGCTACCAGTTTCGATGCGAAGCTGGTATAACCCTCTTATTTCCCCTCCAGTTTCGTTTCATTGTGAGCTTGTTTGATTGGTTGAATTCGACGCCAAAGTTGGCCGTCCGAATTCATAATTTCCAACTTATAAAATTCCATTTTTGAACACGGGACTCCAGATTTCATTTCTGACACCACCATTAGACTTGTGGCATCGTTCTGGCATGTTTTCATATAAAGTTTGTTAGATTTGGAGAACGTGGGCCCGGGCACGTTTTCCGGTGCAAAGCGGGTCCCACATTCTGGGTCAACGGGACTTTTTGACGCCGGCTCATCGAAATCCAATTCCGGATATACCGATGAGTTCGTATCATCATTCTGGACTCGTTGACATATAATTTGCTAGGTTTTGGTGGACATTGGATCTGGCACGCATTTCGGTGCAAGTCGGATACCAATATCCGGGTCAACGGGTCATTTTGAGATCGACTCATCAGAATCCAATTCCGGAGATGCCATTGAGTTCGTATCATCATTCTGGACTCGTTGACAGGTAGTTTGCTGAGTTTTGAGAACTTTGGCTTCGGCACGCATTTCCGTGCAAACCGGAATCCCAAGTTCTGGTCAACGGGCCAAATTGAGATCGGGTCAACGGAATCCAATTCTGGAGATACCGTTGGGTTCGTATCGACATTCTGGTTTCGTGAACATATAATTTGTTATATTTTATAGACTTGTTTTCTTGCACATTTTTCGGTGCAAAACGGCTCCGATACGGACACCGTTTTGACCCGAAATTACCTTTTTACCCTTGTGTCCATATTGGACCGTTGGGTAGGCTATCCTAGCTAATTTGACCATTTTGGACACGTTGGCGATGTTCATTTCATCGTCCGATAATGTTTGTTGATAATTTATCTGAGTTTAACCTTGTTATAATTAATTAGTAATTAATTCATATAATGTTCGTATTTCGGGATTAGTACAACGAAACTGAGATCAGTCAATTCCAGTGA
This sequence comes from Iris pallida, assembly GCA_029216955.1. Classification (NCBI taxonomy): domain Eukaryota; kingdom Viridiplantae; phylum Streptophyta; class Magnoliopsida; order Asparagales; family Iridaceae; genus Iris; species Iris pallida. The sequence goes on from JANAVB010032786.1 coordinate 43,897, forward strand.
TCTCATATCGCTGAAATTGACAAGTTGGACACGTGGATCACTATAATAAGATTATCAACCTTATCGATAATCTTTTTATCTCGATTTGCGTGTCGTAAGTTTCGACGTACAAATAACGAAGTACACTTTATATTAGACTAGAATTGATCCTGTTTGACCAGAGTTGACCAGTTGACCCAAAGTCAACTATGAGTCAACACTTGACCTAGTTTGACTAGATTATTGACCGGAGTCGATCTAGAGTTGTTTTGACTTAGAAGAACCTAGAATAATATAGATTGCCTGTAGGGATTCATTTATTTTGACTTGAACACCTTGTAACCTGTGTTGCTTTAAACAGGACTCTGTGGCTTCTGTGGGACCCCCCTTTACTTATCAGCTGTTCAGGTTATCGACGGCGAGTACATTCTTGATCATTTCATATCCTGCTTAGAATTATTTCCTGCAGTAGATTACTTTACTTGTACTGTCACGATAGTCACACGGATTGGTACTATATGGATCCTTTCTTGAGATGTTATCCTTAGGGAGCATCGGGTACTCTATGTTCTGTGCAGTTTTACTTACATAGCGTATCACTATGCTTCATTGGTTTCTTGATCACTTACGACATATACTCTTATGATCGTAGAGTCTTCCTGGAATCCTTATCCCATTTATGGGACTACTATGTATCACCTTCGGGGTCTATCACCTTCGGAGTTCATCACCTTTGGGGTCTATCACCTTCGGGGTCTGTTACATAGCATCATATAACATAACCTGGCTGGATCCTTGTGTATTGATTGGGGGTACGTAGGAGTATAAATGGACATGTAAATAATACTCCAGTAGTGTAGCATCAGAATCATTCTATAGTGTAGCATCAGAATCATCGCAGGCCATTTACATGTTCATATTGTAGTCTGATTCACTAGTCACCGCTAGTTCTCTATTTATAGTAGATATTTCTATTACAGCTCTTTCTGTTTACATACTGCTTTTCTTCAGTACCTGTATCTTACTTTACTGCATGTTATATGTTTTCTAACCTGCTATGATCTGTTGAGATGTACTGTGCTCGCTCCAGTCCTGACTGGACCTGTTGATAAATTTTACAGATAGCTTGGAGGTTGCCTGCTAGCCTAGAGGAGACACAGTAGGGTTTGTTTAGGTAGTTATTTTATTTTGTCTGGAGTTGTATTTACTTTGTGGATTACTGTATCTTTATTTGAGTTTTGAGATGTACTTCTGGTTCATATATCTTAGATACTTAGACTTCTATCTCCTGTATTTATTTTGGATTTCATGTTTTATCTATCCTTATCATGCTCTACCTTAGATGTGATTGAGTCTGTATCTGCTATGTCACCCCCATTCGGGGAGTATAAACTGTTTAGTCTTATACTGTTAGATGCATTGAGACCTAGGACAGCGTTATACCGCGACACTGCGGCGTAGGCTGGGCGTTGTTACGTTCTCGTGCCCTAACTCTAGGGTGCGGGTCGTGACAATTGGCAGTCCATTTTATAGCGTAGTGATTAATTCTATAGTTGAACATCTAATATTGCATATTAAGTATTTTATAGTATATTGCTACTTTAAGATATATAATTATTACTAGTTATTTCCTATCTTTTAGCAAATAAATATGAAAAGGGTAATTAGGAATTTTAAGACATTATTGAGTAATTAAGTATATATGTGTATATAGGTAAATATATATATCTAGATATATATGTATAGAAGTAAACAAATAAAATATGCCAAAAACCCAAGTTTTCCCCAGGACCAAACCTCAGGCCGAGCAGAGCCCGGCCCCTTGTTGCTATCAAATGAATGAATATATAGAGATCGAGAGTGAGAGAAGAAATTCCATCCAAACCCTAACTCCATGGCTGATTCAGCCCAGCGCCGCCTCACCTGACCCCCACATACACCACGGCGACCTCGTCGTCGGTGTGCGCCACCGCACCAACAGTCGGACCGCCGCCAAGCCGCAGCAAAAATAAGGCAGCCACAACAGTAGTTGTAGGCTGCGAGGGCAATTTCGTTATAAGATTTCGGCGTACCCACTCGATCGTTTTTCAATCTTTCACCTCTGGTACGCAACCTATAATACAACTTTAGAATACTCTAATTACGTTATATATAGAAACCTGAGTTGTTCGAATGATCGACACGAAGTCGATCCAAAAATTGTTAAAAACAGAGCACGTATAATAGTCCATATACCCCCGTTTGAAGATCGATTCCGATCGATCTAGTACCAGATTATAAATTATACTTGAACACAGTTATAGACCACATATAGGGATTTAAAACCCTTATGCTATTTAATTTATCATTTGTTATATAAAAATAATTTCGATTCCAAAGTTCACAAAAAACCTGTCTTCAAAACAGTAGAATCGTTAGAAAATCTTTCGGTACGACGTGCATCCCACCAAACCGGGCGACGTGGTCGCGAACCGATATCATCGAAAGGTGCATAATGGCTTCGCGGACGTGTGGGCTTTGACGGAATTCCAATTGGTTGTGTGTGCGCGACGAATTTGATGCGTATCCGTCGAAATTCATCGTATCGACCTCTTTGCAAATTTCCCAATTACTTTGTGCACGCTCGTCAAATCGAGACAAAACTTGCGCAACAGGACCGTATCATTTTTTTGGTCCTGTATGCCAAATTTGGTCCGATTCTGAGATAGTTGATCGGATCGCCATTTTGCGGGCCCCACGATCCGACTCAATGGCGATTTTGTGCACGGCCCGCCGGAATCCAACTTTGGACATAGGATTGGGTTCGTATCGAAAAACCAGACCCGTAAACATGTAGTTTGATGACTTTAGAGAACACAGACTTTGGCACATTTTTCGGTGCAAAGTAGGTCTAACGGTGGACTTCGTTTTGACTTAACCGTTTTGCTCCTGTGTCCAGAATTGAACTTATGGACAGGCAATCCTAGCTAATTTGACTATTCTAAAAATATTGGTAACATCTATTTCAGCATCCGGAGACTTTTCTATGAGTTGATTTTCGAGGCTCATCCGAGTGGTTGTATTATCGGTTTCACCAGCTAAGGACCTCAGGCAAGTGCACTTTCTAATTGCTTTTCGATTCATAGTAGTTTTTACGTTTCATGTTTATACATATGTCTTGCTTCTTGTTGACACGCTTGTCAAACGGAGATTAGTATCATGGATTTATTGTACTTCTTGACTGTCATTTACAAGATTATTATGCTTGCGACTTGATTCCATGAGTACTAGCTGGAGGGGAAATATCTTAGTAGATGTATGAACTACCCATCCTATCCCAAAATTCTGATCGTGACTGATAGCTGCTGCACATGACACGTGCAGGGTACCGTATTTACCCCTTAGCCGTTCACATGTCGAACTCGATATTTCAGGACACGTATATAGTGTTTCCTTGTCTCTCTTCTTGCAGTCGTCATTACTTGCCATGTTACCATGTTTACATATTTTATTCTAAACCATATATCCCGTTGTCTCTCTCCAGTTCATTCTAGACATGACATGTTACTAGTTTACACTCTGGCTTCATTTTATATATGCTATTTTTATGTTTTGTGAATTCTATTGTGTTTTCGGATTGTCGTCGGTCTGTGTGCTTGTTCCTTTTCTGACTGGATAACCAACATTTTTCAGGTTCACGGTGGCTTCTTTAGCATTGGGAGATTCGGGTGTACTTGCGGGCCAAACCTAGAGATTAGATAGATGTTGTTGTTGTCATTTTCAATATGTGTAAGAAACCTTGTATTTTTCTTTGAATAAATCTTGTAAATATTATAATCAATTTAAAAATATGAATGAGTAATAAAGTTTTAATTTGTGAGCATTATGTTATGTGATTTTAAGTATCATGGCCTTGACAGCGTTCTATCGTCGACATTGCGGCGTAGGCTGGCTTGGACACACACTCGTATCCCGAAAAGCGGACATGGGTCGTGACAAGTTTTTATGGTGGCCCATGCAGGTCATTTTTGCAAATTGTGCGAACTCGTGGTAGTACCATATTAGTCGTACTACTGCGAGCCTGCGACTAGAAAATGCTCATTCACAACTAGTAGTAAGTCAATTTTAGGAGAATGGTTAGGACTAGGAGTCCCTAGTTTAATTTGACAGTTGGGTAGTTAAGGTTGCTACATAGGTCTCAATGAATTCTAAATCCTATTTGATGACTTTCATAGTAGGATGCACTATTGTATTTTTATTTGATGGTATTCCTAAGGTGGATAGATTTGTAACATCTTTCTAAAATTTTGAAAATATTATTTTATTTATTTTATTTGAATTAAAATATGATTTTTAGAATTTATAAATATTTAATTTAATTAATTATTACTATAGAATGCCTTAGTCATGGTTAAATTCTGGAGCGCCAAATGACTAGAAGTGATGGCACGGATAATACAGTGGCGTGCTTTGACTAGTATATTAGTTATGGTAGGGAAGACCGATCCATAAGTGTGTTCGACTAGAAAAACCAGGCGTGCTTTGACTTTCATCGATTGGTACACTCTTTCCGAGACGATGTCAGATCGGTGCAGCTGATTGTAATCGTTGGAAGACTGACTGTCTTGATGGTGTAACCACTGTCTTGCAACAACAGCAGTTAATGGTGACAGTAGCACAAGTGTGCCCCGTGGGGGGCGTATTCTGCATAGAGGTCATCTCTTCCGATCTACGTCTACGAGTGATCATATTATGCAGATCTTGTAAGGAGAGTTTTATATTTGTATCCCTTTCAGACGTATGGTAGGGCCAAGCGCTGGGGTGGTCATGTGAATGTTGCGTCCCTGATCTAGTTCCAGCAGCATGAAATGTGCCTAGATCATTGGTAGAAGAGCAACATGTATTACGAATTGAACCCACTTCATACGCACAGCCCACGTGGGCGCATGGGTTCAGAGCCGTAAGGTTTGCCCCCTAACTTGCTTCAAGCGCATAAAATACACCCAATTGGGAGGGGGACTTTAAGAGTTGACTCGTTGATGGTGTCGAACTGCCCGAGTCGACTCTGTACAGCTTTCCATCAGCTATGCATATGGCTTTCAGCGTACATTGTTGGACTGCTGTTGGCATAGCATGTTGATGGCACATAGCCCGTACTGCCTTGGACTTCTTTGTACTAGCCCGCAAAGGCACATAGTACTCAGAATCCAATTTTTCCTTGCCATGATAGCGAGTGATTCTATCAAAGACAGAAGTCTTCTTCTGTCCATCAGAGCCCATAAGCGGGAGAGCGGCTGTGCCCTTATTCCGTCGGCACATCTTCTTTGACTGGGAAAAAGAAGGTTAGGAGGTACGGTTAGTAATGTACTTCCCTGGCAGATGCGCTGCACTAGTAGCAACATTTTGCTTGCTGAGAACATCAGCATGAAGGATTAGCTGCACTGGTGCAACTTCTTCAGTTACGGTGCTTGGCGCATTGCCTTTCCGCACCCAGACTTGGCGGGTCTTCTTGGCTTTGGCAATCGCTTCGAAGGACTTCGCACTACCTTCAGAGAGAAACTCCTCGTACGCTTGCTGATCGAAGCGTATCGCAAGCATCTTGTGGGAGGTGCCGAGCTTGTTATCGTCAGACTGTGACACGATCCTTCTCGTTGGAAGAGAAAGTGGTCCCCAGCAGAGTCGCCAGCTTGTTTGCCTTTAAAAAGTGTTCGGGATAAACTTTATATATTTAATCACAAACGAACAAAGTACAACGTAGGATCTTGATAGAATCCTTCTAGTATACTTTTGTTTTAATTTGGGAACCGTGTCAATGGAGCGAGTGATAATTCTTTGACTCTGTTAACGATCTGACGACGATCTTGAACTCTCTGAATGTCTGAGTTTCTCTGGAATGGGCAGGGACTTGAAGAGGATTGAAACACTTGCAAGTGCTCTAGATTCTGAAGTAGTTGAAGTCGTAAAGTTCTGAACTCCTTGAATAAAGGATGATCATTCTATTTATAGGCAGCAGAATGATCTACTTATGTGTACATATGCAATGCGTAGATGGAGATTTTGCACATAGGGATGCCACGTGTCTGACTTTGTTGGGCGCATGGACGATGCGCTTTGGAGCTGGAGCAAAATCTGTTTGTACTGAACTGTTGGGCTTCGGAGGAGCTGACATGTGGCAGTTGTCGAGGTTTGGTTGTTGTTGAGATCCTGAGTGGTTGGCACCCATTTTTAGGCAGAATTGAGTCAAAAGACACGTGGCACGTGCCCATTACTCAAGGATCTTTGTAGGTTGATTAGCGTGGATGTGCCTAGGATTTGGTGCATAAGAAGACTTAGCTTCTAACAAGAGCAAGTCTGGGCACACGGCTTTTGAGGCTCATGCGGAGTTTGAGCGCATGGCTGCGAGGAAGTTATCAGTTGGCCATGTGGTAGAGCACAGTTGTAACCGACAAAAGTGTGATGGTTGTATCTCTTCGTCTTCTGCAAAAGCTGACTGCTCAGACTTCGAGACGTGTGCTGCTGTCATTTCAGTCATTTTAGCATAAATGCTTTGATGGGCGGAGAGCATTAGGTGGGCTCATCTGTTTGTGCACCACTGGGTGCATCAGACGTGAAGCGCATGGAGCTGAGGGGCGCATCTGCTTTGGTCAGCTTTGTTAAGTCTTTCGATGCATTGATGACTCTTTGACTTAGCTGAGTTTGAGGTGGCAGATACATCGTTGTTAATGCAAGTTTATTACCCTAACTTTGGGGGAGTTGCCACTTGGCGCATGGTTTTGATTTGCCCTGGCTTATAAATAGTAGTGTAGAGAGTTTTCTTATTCTTTTCATTCAAACTTCTTATTTGAGATGAACTCTACCGATCCTCCTCCTTGGAAAGATGTTGCACTACGGATTGTGGATCTCATCGTTCAAAGAAGCTTTGATTTTGATGACGAACTCTTCCAGAAGACTGAGATGCGCCATGAGAGCTATGGACACAATAGCTTATGTTCGAACTCCTTATCGGCAGTGTTCTTCTATGAAATGGCGTTGGGTGCCTGTTGCATCTAAAGATCGGGGTTGTCATTCCCCTACTCCTGTTATACTGGAAGAGCCACGGGGTTTGGATTGATTGCCAACCTGCATTCTGCTCAATAAATGCTTCATTAGCCGAAGCACCAGTGCGTTTGACGAGGAAGTGATTCGCTCTGATGAAGAAGGGTGATGCGCCTGGACTGAGACACTAAATTGATGCGCCTAGACTGATGATGCGCCTAGACTGAGATGTCAGAGTGATGCGCCTAGTTGTAGGGTTTAGACTAGGCTTCTTTGTAATAGACTTTTGTTATATGTAATAGAATTTAATATGAAATAAAAATCTAATCTTCATGTGCCTTTTTTCCTTGATGTCTTTTGAATGATTTGTAAAACATTCTATTTTGAGTCTTTTGCGCATGATGTTTGTGGCGCATGGACACTTTAGTCTTCGGATGCTCCTGAAATTCTATGCTTCTATAGCCATGAGCAACCGCTATCGAGGATCCATTTACCTTTAGCCTGAGTAGGGTGTTCTACCTACAAAATAATCTATAGATGAAACTTTTGGTACGCATTTCTTATAGGGTCCGGATATGTTAGTCTTTGGTATCCATGCACATATATTCAAATCAACTAACTTTCTTACTCTACAAGCAGGAGAGATATGACCCGTGGTGCCACAATAATGACATCTAGCATAATGAGTGTTAGGTGCAGTGTGCTGTGCATGATTGGTAGGTCTTGGTTTTCTAGTTGGATACTTATAGTAGAAAGCATGTTGGTTAGTCTTCTTGGGCGAAGGTTTGGTTGTGTTTGGTCTGACAGTATTGGATTTGACTGTGTTCCGATGTTTCGGTGAGTGACACGTGTTAGGGTAGGAAGTAGCAACTTCAGGCTATTTTTCTAACCTAATTTCTAACTTTTTAGAGGTGTCATAAAGTATGTTGTAGTCAGCTATGAGTGCATCATTTCAGACTAGTGCACATTGATGGCTCTTCTTCTTTTTGAGTAAGTCTTCCTCGAGTTTAGCAATGGTCTTGTCCTTTTCTTTGAATAACCGTGTAGTCTCGTGTAATTGCAACTTGACAGAAAGAAAGCTCACCTGTCTCATTAGGATTTACATTACTTCTAACCTCAGCTAGTAAGTCGGTAAGTCTTTCTATTTTACATTTGTACTCTTTGAATACCTTCTTAGAGTTTTGATACTTGCTAAACAACTTTTTGTGGTCATCTAAGAGGTCACTAAAGGCTTCACCTAATTGCTCAAAGGTAAAATCATCATATATATCAAACTGAGGGTTTGAGTTTACCTAATCATATGCCATCAAGTATACATTTGCAACATCGTCTGATAGTTCATCTTTTGAGTCGCTGGCTTCACTTTTATGCCATATGCTTATGTTGGCATATCTTTGGAAGTAGATTTCTTCGAGTAACTCTTTTCATATCTATTGCCCTTCCTAGTTGTTGATGATGCTGTCGGACAATCCTTCTTGATGTGTCCTTTCTTCTTACAACTATAGCCAGATTAGATATTCTTCATTGCTGTTGTTGTTGCTATCATGTTCCTTTGTACTTCGGTTGAATCTCATGAACTTCTTGAATTTCTTTACTAGGAGAGCTTGATCCTCAGTATCGGAGTCACTGTCGCCAAAATCTTCTTCGACAGTCCTTCTGTGTTGAGCTTTAAGGGTGATTGATTTCTCTTTTGGTACAGCGTCTTTAAAGTCTTGAAGTTTCAACTCGTGAGCAACTTTTCCATGAGCATTTCAAGAGACATGGTAGTGAGGTCGTTTCCTTCAATAATTATTGTAGCCATTGGAATCCAGTTCTTTGTAAGAGATCGTAACAGCTTTCGAATCTACTCATGACTATTGTATTCTTTGCCTAGGGAGGACAAAGGATTTACAATATCCAGAAATCTTGTGAACATTTACGTAACGGATTCGTTTGGCTTTATCTTGAACGCTTCATACTCTTGAGTAAGTCTACTGATCTTAGACTCCTTGACTTGTGTCATGCCTTCATGTGTAACTTCGAGAAGTTTTAACACTTCATTTGATGTTGTGCAAGTAGACACCCTATTAAATTCAGTCCTGTCTAAAGCACAGAATAAAGCATTAATAGCGCGTGCGTCAAGACTGGCCTCTTTATTTTTAGAGTCAGTATACTTGTCATGTGCTTTTTTAACCGATTCTCTGTCAATAAGAACACATGGAGGCTTTTTATAGCCATTGAATACAATAGACCATAGGTCGAAATCTAGAGATTTCAAGAAAAAACTCATGCATGTTTTCCAGTAAGTGTAGTTAGTACCATCAAACAATGGAGGCATGTTTCTGGCTTGGCCCTCACTTGTGAATTTTATAGTTGTCATATGTGATATAGTGATCTTATGTAACAACAGTTATATTAAAGAAAATAATAACGATGTTACCTCATTTTACTTGTATAACCTGCTCTGATACCAATTGCAGGAACGAAACGTACAGCGATATAGTCTAGAGGGGGTGAATAGAGTCGGCAGTGAAATATTAGCTATTAAAAATTGTTAGTAGCCAGATCACAGAAATATATCACAGATATGAAAATGTAAAAGTAAAGAGGAGCGAGCAAACGCAAACACCACTATGGAAAACTGTAAGTTTTCATACGAAATCCTTACAACTTCTACTGACGCGAGCTTTGATCTGAAGCACTCGACCAAATTTAATTATGAAGTGTCTTACTTCTTGTCAAGCCTCTTGATTATAATCACTCTAAACTTCTAACCATACCGCACTGGCAAATCGACTAGAGGATTATAACTGGCTTGGGATTTGATAATAAAAGCTTAGAAGGCTTTGGAAGAACGTAGTAAGCTTAGAGAGAAGATAAGAGAAAGTTAATTAGTGTATTGAAATAGTATAAATTCTTTTCTATTTATAGGATTTCCAAAGGAAAACTCGAGCAGAATTCGGACAGAATTTGGGCAGAATTCTTTGAGAGAATCTCGGCATATAGTCGTTGCATCAGTAACTGTGGGAAGACTGAGTTTAAAAAGCAACGTACCCCTAGCCGAACTCGAGCCGAATTTGGGGTGACTTCGCCCAGAGTTCTACTGGTTCAGAATGGATGATTTTTGGATTTTAAAACTCAGGTTTTGGGCTTTCAAATGTTCAAGCAGTTAGGGCTTATGGTTTTGGGTTTGTTTTCAAAACAGATGGGTATTTTTGATAATATTTTTGGGTAACCTATTTGCCAGTACGACTCGGTGTATATTATATTTTCTAGACTCAATAAAGTATGAAAAATACATTGAATAAATGAAAATATAGATGCAATGACAAACACAGCTCCAGTCTTGAATGGTAGCAGTAGTAGTTGTAGCAGTTCGTCCAAGTAGCCCTTATATCGAGATAAGATTAGATCAATTATTAAAGCAGGTTCGACCATAACCAATGGGCCAACAAACTAAAGGGGTATTTTGGACATTTCTAATAGGCTCCTAGGGCTCTTCATTTGGCCTATTATTGCATGGAGAGGGGCTCATTCTTCATCTCCTCATTTTGGAGCTCCAAGAACCCTAGTTTGGTGCTCTACAAAAACCCTCTACATTCCTATTTATTCCTCCATCAAAATCACTCCAATCTCTCTCAAATTTTTACATATTTTTTATCCAAAAAGACTAGGAGCACAAGAAGAGGAGGCCAATAGCTTGAGGGATTGTGTCATACTTGACACCTGTGTCCACTTTGGGTGTTTCATTGGTAATCCATCTACCCAATACATAAACTACTATTTTCTCCTAGTTTAGACACTATTTCATGCATGAAACTATTAGAAAACTCACTCATGGACTAGGGGTACCAATAGGAGGAAGAACATGGTTCTAATGACCATGTTGGTAGAAGTTACATAGAATTTTTCTGTCATTTTTGGAAAAATTCGAGAATGGTACACCAAGTATTTGTCATTTGGTTTGATAGATCATATGGACATGTGAATGATGTATGAGGCTAGAAATGTGTCCACAAATAGATATTAATAGGTTGTGTCATGTTACACTAGGACACGGAGTCAATATGGAAATTTTACTCCTCCTATACTTGTCACAACATGTCACATTTTACATGACACATTGCACTAGCTATACACTATACTATTTAGCTCGTAATTATCATTTTAGACATGCTCATGTGTTTTGGTAGGATTCGGACAAGGTTTGGTAGATTATCTTGAGCGTATCGCAAGCTTGTGCACCAAGTGTTCGATGCGTGTCCCCATAGAAATTTTTGTTTCCTTTTTGAGTTGAGATTTGGTGTATGTGTCCTAAATAGAATACATAGTATTGTGTCATGATATCTCATGATACGCACGGTTAAATTTAGAGATTCATGTGTCCTTATGTAGTTGTGTGTGTATAGTGTGTGCCTATGTGTATGCCTATAGGTACATACATATAGATATACATGTGCGAGTGAGTGTGCCACCTATACTTGTGTGTGACAGTGCACCCCTATATTAGTGTGTGTGTGTGTGTTTGTTAGCATGAAATGAATGTGGGATACGCATATACATGTGTGCACTAGAGTGTTTTGTGTAGGTAAAGTGTCTGTGATTGTGTGCCTAGAATGTACCTATGTGAGATAGAAGAAGAGGACAGCAGGTTGTATTTGTATATGTGTGTGTAAGTGAGTAGGGAGTGAGAGATGAGTGTATTTGTTAGTTTCCTATGTGAGAGGGGGTGTGCACATGTGACAATGGTATGTGTGTGTGTTATACATACACATGTTTGTGCATTTACCTATGAGTGAAGGCATGATACAAATAAGGGAACAGCAGTGAGGGAGATTCATGTGCCAATGTGCATAGCAGTAGGTAAGGCAAATACAGAGGGATCACTGAGCAGGATAGTAGCATATGGAGGCCATTCATGCCCCTTGTACAGAAGGGTGGTGTACTACTTGTGCACCTGTCTACTACTTGTGCACCTTGTACATTAGGGATCTGATGAGCTGCGCCTGGGATCCTGCGCATGAGGAGATTTAGCTCAGTAATCTTTAGGAATCATGAACCAGTCTGGGCGCATGGCTTTTGAGGCGCATGTTTTGGTCACATCTGGGGAGGCACATACAGCGACTTGACTTCTGTGATCAGAAGTAAGTCAGAGGCGTATGACTTTTGAGGCACATACAAATCTTCGGACGCATGGCTGCGGAGGCGCATGCGAGTGGTTGGTCTGCCACGTGGCTTGTAACCGACAGAAGAGAGTAATGATGACGCTGACGTCAGCGGCGCTTTATTTTTTGTAAAAGTTGATGCCGCACTGTCATCGAGGCATAGCTGATGTCGTCTCAGACTTCAGCATTTAATGCTTTTTGATGGACGATGAGCTTTTGAGTGGGCGTATTGCTCTGCGTTCTACTAGGCACAAAGGGACACGTGGGTACATCCTTACGAGGAGCTTGGTACTGATAGGCTCATCTGTATGATGCGCGGGATCTGACTGGCGCATCTGTTGCATGGCACATCTTCATTGGTCCGACTATTGGGTTTCCAATGTTTTGATTGTGCATGTTACTGGGCTGATTTCGAAGGGATAGGTTCATCACCATGAATGCAAATTCATTGCACTGGAATTCGGAGAGCCTGCCACTTGGTGCATGGGTTTGATCTGTCCGGCCTATAAATAGCAGCAAGGAGAGTTTGTTTTTCGTTCTCTCCCGTCTTCCCGAATGGAGATAAACTTCTTCGCTCGAGTACATTTCGTTGACAGGACGCTCCCGAGGGTGAAGATGCGTCGAGTTGTCTTCGTACACACTCGTGAAGGTGACTGTTACATCCAAAAGTCGCGATCGCGGGGTCCCGACGCAGGCCAAAGGTGCCTGTTGCATCCAAAGATCAGGACGTTCGAGTCCCGTCTTCGTTATATTGGAAGAGCCACAGATCGAAATTGTGGTGCTCCTATCTTCCTTGGGCCTTGGAGAGCTCTTCCTTCAGCTAGAGTAGGGTTGATCGCCCGCTCTTGTTATGCTCAATAACTGCTTCATTAGCCGAAGCACTTGATCGGGTCGAAGTAGGACGCATATGCCAGACTGAGACGCTGAAGAGATGCGCCTGATTGAGACGCCGAAGAGATGCGCCTAGCTGAGACGCTGAAGAGATGCGCCTAGCTGAGACGCTGAAGAGATACGCCTAGCTGAGACGCTGAAGAGATGCGCCTAGCTGAGACGCTGAATATGTGCCTGACTGAGACGTGCCCGGATGAAGCGTAGCTTTAGGCTTTTTTATTTCTTTCTTCTTCGTAAAAAGAGTCTTTTATGTAAAAAGAGTCTTCTATGTAAAAAGAGTCTTTAGTCATGTAACAGACTTTTATGAAATAAGAAGCCCATTTATGTTGCTACTCTTTTACTGTTTTATGATATTCTCGGCACATGTTGACTTGGGTAGTTGATGCACCTGAAAATTTTATGCTTCTACAAGAACCCCTTCAAAGTTTTTGAAACTTTTTGAAGTTTTGGAATACTTTGAATAAGAAGCATGGTGGTGTCTTCAATGGGGCGCATGACTGTTCGGGGCGCATGATTGCTCTGCGTATCTGTTGATGAGGCGCACGCTTCTCACAGTTTTAAATGCCAATGATAACGCTTTAGAATAAACGAAAAGATTAATGATGATCTTTTGGATATCCGCCGTTATCATTTTGTACAACCCCAAGCGGCGGCTGACGTCACGCTTTCATCGGTTCACGCGTATGACCAAGCCTATAAATAGGCGTCTGGTGGAGAGAGAGAGTCCTTCCTCTCTTTGCTTCCTTCTTTTAGAGTTCTTCTTTCAAAAAACCCTAACTTCTTTTAAGAGATGGCTCCCAAAACTCCTTGCGGTGGTGCTGGCCGAGGGAGAAGCGAAGAAAAAGTGCCTGCGACGGTCGATGTTGATGATGTCCCCAGGACGCCCGTCGATATTCGGCCGGCGGTGATTGGTAGGTTTCGTCATTCTTTGCCGTACCTTTCTGTACTTGCATAAAATTTTTAGAACTCACATACGCCGACGCGCATGGACCTCGAGTCCTGATGATGTGCTGAAGCTTCTCGCTAATGTGCATGGACTTCAAGTCCTGATGATGCGCTGAAGCTTCTTGCTGATGCGCATGGACTTCGAGTCCTGATGATGTGCTGAAGCTTCTTGCTGATGCGCATGGACTTCGAGTCATGATGATGCGCTGAAGCTGCTTTTCAGATGCGCCTGAGCCTTGGTTCAGTGTATGCGCTTCCGATGAGAACACGGCTCGAATATTTTGTCGTTTTAACATATCTGAGTCTTTGTCATCTTTCTCGGACCGCCAGTTTCGATGACCGTCCCGCTCTTGAACGAAGTGCTTCTAGACGCTGCTCTCTGTCAGATGGGGGTTGACTATAACGAGGAGGTGATAAATCTTGTTCGAGCTGCCATCATGCTGGATCAGCCTCCCGAGAGAATGACCCAAATCTGGGAACAACAGTATGCATGCCTCCAACGGATGATGGATCGTGGCAGTTTAAAATCTACCGTTTCTGATAATGTGACTTTCTTGAAGCCTGAGTTCCTGTTTGGGGATCGCCTCACTTCAACTGAAGCGAAGGTGTTGAGGATCAAGGAAGATTGGTTCTTCACAACCAAAGAGGTGCACATGTCTATTAAGTAGCTCGAGCGTCAATGGCCTTTGACAGCTTTCTGTCATATTGCTTCTAAGAGGAGGAATACATGGGAGCTAACCCCGTCTCAGGGGGGAGCGGTGGCGGGCACCATCAGAATCGATGCTACCTCGAACCAGAGGGATACTTTGGCCGCCACGCGGGCTGGGCCTTCTTTCACCTGGCGAACTATGCATCCTGGGGGTATTTATAGTGACGTCCCTACCGACACTTTTGCCTTTGGTTCTTCGACTTTCGTAAATCGTATGCTATCATCGAAGCGGTCATACCCGAAGGGTGAATTTTGGGTAGAGGGTTGGTGTCATTATGTATCCAAGTGGGACAGGCTGACACTCTGGGTTCTGACGAAGTTTCAAATCGAACTCAGGGAGATTGGGCTGACTGCCGCTATCCGTGCCACCCAGGCGGGAGTCGACATCAACAGGCATATGTTCCTTGCACTCCTGGAGATGTTTAATACCCAGACCGGGACCTTCTTCACTCCGGTGGGGGAACTATGACTTGCACTTCATAAAATGTATGAGGTGTCGAGGCTTCCTTGGGGATCAGAACCCTACGAGGAGTACTTTCCGACTAACGAGGAGTTCCAAGTTCTAGAGGACAAAGAAGAGGAGATGATGGCTGTCTTCAAAGAAGTAGCGAGTCATCACTATTATATGCAGAAGAAGGATAAGGGCGGGGTGCAGCCCCATGTGACTGCTTGGAGGGATTATATCTTTGAGCAAGACAAGGAGGATCCCTCTCGGTTTACGACTCCGCCAGCTCTCTCCAGTACTTAAGTGCTCTCTGAAATGAGCAGACTAAATAAGAAGAGTCTCTGCAAAAATGAGGACCAGGAGTTAGACGAGCATTTCTATAGCTATTTCTGGCACCGTACCCATCAGATGTCATCCAAAGCAATGTTGGCTGCTTATCTGATGATTTGGCTCCGGGATTACGTCTTTTCAGGCGGGTCAGGCTCTGTGGAGAGGGTGACCCGGAACCTCATCCTGCCAGCTGTGAAGTTGGTTTTTGGCCGTCGTTTGGCTCTACTCCCCGCGATGGTGTGTAACCTGCTGCGAGGTTTACGAGAATTCGCGGGTAACATCGTTCATGGACGAAGTAAGAATGACAACTTTTCCCCTGCCGAACTGCCATTTCATTATCTGATGGGGTGGTTGATTTTGTACCATCCCAACGTGATGAGTCCGGGCCAGGAGGAAGATCACGTGGCCGGAGATGCATTCCTCCGCCGCTTCTACCAGAGGAAATGGCTGCATACTGGTGTTCCTGTTTGTAGGAAAGTGTTATCCTACCTTCAGGGATGGAAGATCAGCAAAGTTGGTCCCATTTTACAGGCTTCGAGGCTAACGAAGATTTAGCAGATTCGGGTGAAGACGCAACAACTCTGCCTCCATGGGGATTCCGTTGGTTGCAAAGCATCCGGCCGTCCCATTTGGTGTACCGGAATAGGAACCAATGTTACCTGGAGCCGTATTTGTCGAGCCATTTTGCATGTCAATTCGGCTATACTCAATTGATGTTGGAGAACCCCAGTAGTAGTCTGGGGTATACTGGGAGTCTGCTGGACGGGGCAAGAGCTTGGCATTACTATAATGTCGGATGTACCGGGGCTCGTTTTACCATGCCAGTTCTGAATCCGCGGCCGCCGATTCTTTTTTCAGCCGCCAAATTTTATTGTGCTATAAACACCGTATCCCCTGGATATGATAGGGAGACCAGCTTCATTGTCGGCACCCAATTAGAGGACGACTGGAAACATGTTGGCGAAGGCTCGATTGTACCGTCTGCTAGAGGTTGGTTATCGAGATACCCCTGCCGTATCCTCGGGGGGTACTCAGGCAGAGCCCTCGACTGATTACCCGAAGAGACGTGCCGACACGGAGGCCGGTTCTTCTGTGCCGAAGAGGCAGAGGAAAGCAGTGTCACCGATAGTATCAACAGAATCAGCTCCTGTAGAGGTAAAGACGTCCTACATAGCCTGGTTCATTCTACCATTCTTGTGACATATGCTTTCTTTTTGTAGGAGCCGCTGAAGAAAAAACCTCGAGCTTCGAAACCGGGTGCTAGCAGACCGAAGTTGGTGGCGAGCACATCTGATGAGCGTATTCTGCTAATTTTTGCGTCTTCCGAGGAGAAGAACCCTGATGATGTCGCTTCTGTGGAGATTTTATTATCTCCAGATTATGTTGGAAGGGAAGCTGAAGATGCAGCAGTTCCCAGGATAGTACAAGCTGTCATAGGGGCCTCTGGTATCGAGGTCCCAGCAGAAGCGGTGCTTCCGGATGAGGAAGAAGAATCGATTTCGTCTTCTTCGGATGACGTTCCTCCAGAGATCCCTGAGCCTATAGTAGGGGCAGCAGGCGTAGTTGTAACAGAGGAGAGGGTTAATTCCTCTTCTCGTCATGATGAAGGGAGGTTGGCTACACCGTTGCCGAGCCCTACCCCAGACCCAGTAGTGGAAGCCGAGCTGGCTGTCGACCAGGAGGTACTGACAGACTCCATTCCCGCGGAGGGATTTGATGAGGGAGGCGAGACTCGTCTGCCGAGCCCGACACCAGAGAAAAAGCCGAGTCAGGGAACGGGTGCTGATCCTACTATCTTGTCGGATAAGGAAGGTCCTGCGCGGGCTGCAGGTGATGTTTTGGAGATGGAGGAGACAACCCCAAACGTCGGTGGTCCCTCTGAGATTGAAAATGGTAAGGGTTTGCTGATGAATGAACCCTTTGTTGCTCCTCGTACCTAGGGGACGATATCGACGCCCCATTCGGCTACTTCTGCCCTCTTGGCTCCTCGGGCGAGCAGCGAAGTTCAAGTCCCAAACGAGAAAGGGTCCGCTGATGTTGATGTTTTAGCCTCACGGACTGAGGTCGGTGGATCTTCTTCTGGTCCGCCGTCTATCACAGCAGCTCCTACAACTCCTGCTATGACGCCTCAAGTGTTGGCTGATGCGGATGAGTATGTACAGTTTGTTGTCGAGGTAGTGTACAAGATGCTACAAAAAGGAGTATCGATAGTGCTAAATGCGAACGGGAGTTTCGCGACGGCAAAAGCCATAGCGCTCCCTTACATTGGTCTGTTAAGTACCCACCGGGGCCATGATCATATGGCTGAGATTCTGGAGGCGTTTGTGGCTGAGCTCGACCAGCATCTTTCCAAACTTCAGAGTATTCGGCAGGATGACTTTTCAGTTCTGATAGAAGCAGAAAGGAAGAAATTGATAGCTGATGTCGAGTCGTCTTATCAGGCCATGGTAGCCATCTGGGACCGCGAGGTGGCCGATGTCGAGGCTGCGGCGGAAAGACTATCTCAGTCCATGCAGGAGAAGGTGGAGCTGCAGACCATATTGGATGCTAGTATAACGGAGGTTACTGCCAAGATTCGCCTCCTTAAAGACCAGCAAGCCCAACTTTTACTAGATGCTGAGCGAGCCCAGGCTGAGCACGTAGCATCTAAGGAGAAAGAAGCAGCTTTTACCCACCATATTCTTTCTCTGACCTGCCAGCGGTAAGAGTTGGATGCTAAGTACGAGAATGATGCTGCTTCTGAAGCTGTAGAGATGATGCATCAAGAAGCTGAAGGTCGAGTCTTGGCGGCCGTGGGGACTCGGGCTGAAGACTTGAAGCATCGAATCGAAGAGCTTTCTGCCAATCCTAATGATGCTTAGGGATTGTAGTCTCTCTCTTTTTTTTCTTTTTTTTTGTTTTTTGTTTTTGGCAACTTTGATGGGGATGTAATCCTTTACTTTTGAATGCAAAATAAAGAATTTTCTGGTGTGTTCATCCTTATTGTCATGAACTAGCAATTTGTGTGGACCTATTATCTTTTGCGCACCTTGATTTTTAGGTACAGATAATAAGTTTGAGGGGACCGACATGTTTGCTCAGAGGTAATGTGGACGTGGCAAATATGGGGTTCAAAATAACAAAATTTTCCTACTCAGAGGTGTTATGAACATGGTAGGAGTGACTCTGGGGGATACGCGAAACTAATCAGAGGTAATATGGACATGGAAGTTCTGCGATCGATGTACGGCAACGCAGGGGTTGTCTGTACGGGACGTTTACTCAGAGGTAATGTGGACATGGTAAACATGAAAACTAGCGCAATCCTACGTAGTGTAAGATTCCGCTTTACAGGGTGTAGAGGAGCAACTCAGAGGTAATGTGGACGTGGTTGTTCTTCTACTGGAGATAGAATGCCATGGAACAACTGGGTTCCGAAAGCATAAGATTTTGTGAAAGGGAGGTGTATGTGACCCTGATGATCAGGTCCACTGATTTCCTTGCTAGGTAGAGATGGAAGTACATATCTGAAATATGTCAAGAGTAGTACTTCTTTAGGAACTTGCCGTTGATGGGCATCATGAACAAGTCCCCGTTTGGTCGGGCGAGGCAGTAAACACTGTTTGAGTATACCGTCTCTATGATAAAAGTTCCCTCCCACTTGGGCTCAAACTTTCTTAGTGTTTTATGAGTCAACACCATCGGCCTCCTGACTGCTAGGACCAGGTCGCCTACTTGGAAAGTCTTCTGCTTGACCTTTTTGTTGAAAGCCTGTGATATACGGGCTTGATAGAGTTCAATGCGCTGCTGAGCTAGGAGACATTTTTTGTCAAGTGCCTCTAATTCTCGCAGATGACGACATTGATTGTCCTCTTCTGTCAATTGGTTTGTGATTGCTACACGGAGTGAGGGTATCTGGATCTCGAGAGGCAATACCGCTTTGCTTTCGTAGACTATGGAGAATAGTGTGTTGCCCGTCGGAGTCCGTACCGTTGTACGGTAGGCCCAAAGGCATTCGCCGAGCTTTTTGTCCCAGTCGCGTTTGTTGGATGACACGACCTTTTTGAGTAGCCTGACGATAGTCTTGTTAAAAGCCTCGGCTAATCCGTTCGCTGCCGGATTGTAGGCGGTTGATGCCACGTTCTGAATATGATTCTTGTCACAGAATCTGCTGAAAACATGGCTGATGAACTGTGGACCATTGTCGTGGATAATCCTACGGGGTATCTCGAAACGGTAGATGACATGATGCCTGATGAAGCTGATCACCCTGGAGCTTTTCACTTTCGTCAGCGGAACTGCTTCTGCCCATTTGGAGAAGTAGTCGGTGATGGCTAGAATGAAGCGGTGTTTCTTTGATGAAGGAGGGGTGATAGGTCCTACAATGTCCATGCCCAAGCTTCAAAGGGCCAAGAGGCGACCATAGGATGTAGTAGTTCCGATGGTGTATGGATAAAGTTGGCGTGAAGCTGGCAAGCATAGCACTTTTTAGCATAGTCGACGGCGTCGGATGCCATGGTTGGCCAGTAGTAACCCATGCATCACAGTCGATCCTGCAACTTAGGCCCAGGTTGATGAGCCCCACAAGTTCCGTCATGAGCTTCTCGAAGGGCTTCGGCTGCTTCTTCATTGGATAGACATCGAAGGAGAAGTCCATCGTAGGAACGTCGGTACAGCATTTTAGTAGCTGTATCATAATAAAATTGAAGGGAACACCTTCTGACCGAGATGGCTTCTTTCGGGTCTTCTGGGAGAATTCCATAGACAGCGAAGTCGATGAACGGGAACCTCCAGTCTCGGACATTAACACCGACACTTTTTATTATGGCATGGGCCATTTATGTGTATAGGTTATTTTCAGGACAGACCAAGTCTTGGCCAACTACCGTGACATAGTATTGAGTCCCGAGGGGTGCCGCTAATGAAGCTGTGAGGCCAGCCAAAGCGTCAGCCTCTAGGTTTTGTAGCCGAGGTACGTGTTCTATGAAGAACTTGGTGAAGGTTGAGATAATATTCAATGCAACTTCATGGTAAGGAACCAGATCTTCATGACGAACTTTGTACTGCCCTTGGATCTGGTTAACGATGAGTTTTGAGTTGCCCTAAGCTTCCAGATGATCTACCCCCAGTTGTCGTGCCAACTGGAGTCCCATGATGAGAGCGTTGTACTCGGCAACATTATTGGAGCACGTCTTTAAAAGGAAGTAAGCACGCTGGATGACCAGCTGATCTGGGGAGACTAAGACCACCCCCACTCCTACGATGATTTGGCCTTTGGGGCCTATTCTTGAAGCATTATCAAACAACACCCGCCAGACGGAGTTTTCTTCGACGACGTTTGATTCTTGGACCTCATCCGGGATGTCTTCATAGAGTCTGGAGGACTCTGGGATCGGGTGCACGGCTAAAAAGTCAGCTAGAGCTTGACCCTTGACGGACTTCTGTGGGATGAATACCATGTTATACGGTGTCAACAGGATTGCCCATGTAGCTAGTCGGGAGTTCAATGATCCCGGCTTCATCATGAGAACCCTGAGTGGATTGACTCGGAAGATGACATAAATTGTCTGGCCCGAAACGTAATGGCGAGTCTTCTGGATGGCGAACACCAAAGCCAAACATTCCTTTTCGACGGGATTGTACCGGTGTTCTGCCCTGATTATTGTTCTACTAAGGTAGTAGATAGCTTGCTCGTAGCCTGCATCGTTGTTCTGAACCAACAAAGCATCGAAAGAATGATCCATGGCACGGACGTAGAGGAGAAATGGTTTGCCTGCGACGGGTACCACCAGGACTGGCGGGCTCGTCGGGTAAGCTTTGATATCATCGAAAGCTTTCTGGCATTCTTTTGTCCAGACGTATGAGACTCCCTTCTTCATGAGCTGGGTGAAGGGTTGACATTTTTCGGAAAGGTTTGCTATAAACTTTCGGATGTATGCAAGACGCCCTTGCAGGCCTCAAAGTTCTCGGAGGTTCTTCGAAGGGTTCATGTCAAGGATGGCTTTGGTCTTCTCGGGGTCGACATGAATGCCTTTCGACGTGATAATGAAGCCCAAGAACTTTCTGCTAGAAACCCCAAGAAAGGATTTAGCGGGGTTCATCTTGAGTTGATGTGCTCGCATGAGGTCGAAGACTGTCTTTTGGTCTTGTAAGTGATCACCTTTGAGACGGCTCTTGACGACAATATCATCAACATAGCATTCAACTGTTTTACGTAGATGTTGACAAAAAATGGTACTCATAGCTCGTTCTTACGTTGCACCAGCGTTCTTCAAACCAAAGGGCATTACTGTATAGCAGAAAATCCCTTTCGGAGTCCTGAATGACGTGTGTTTTGCGTCATCGGAGAACATTTTGATCTGTTTGTAGCCCGAGTATCCGTCCATGAAAGACATGCGTTCGAAGCCACATGTATTATCAATCATCATGTCAGTGATTGGAAGCGGGAATTCGTCTTTCGGGCAAGCAGTATTGAGATCTCTAAAGTCGATGCAGACTCGTATCTTTCCATTCTTCTTGGTGACAGGGACGACATTGGCCACCCAATCCGGATATTGCTCTTCACGAATAAACTCGTTGCTCAAGAGTTTGTCCACCTCTTGATCGATAGCGTTCATAATATCAGGACGAAAACGTCGTTGTTGCTGCTTTATAGGCTTGGCATCAGGTAAGATGTTAAGACTATGCATCACGATCTGGGGATCAAGTCCCGGCATATCTTTATAGCTCCAAGCGAAGACGTCGATGTGTTCTTTGGCCAGTTGGACTAAAGACTCCCAGTCTCTTCCCCTTAAACTCTTGCTGATGAAGATAGGTTTGGAAAAAAACTCGTCCCCAAGGTTGATCTGCTCGACTTCATCTTCGGTAGGGGGTTCGCGTAATTCAAAACGAGACTCCCACTGCGCTCCTAGGCGTTGAGCCCGAGGTTCTTCCTCGAAGAATTTTGGCGTTTGGTCTTCGCCTTCATCCTCTCGAGATTGTGCAGATGCTATGTTGACTGATAGCACCTTCCTGAAGATTGGACTGATACTGGTATCGGAATCCCAAGTCGATGCTTTAGATGAGTGAGAGTGCTCCACTTCTTTCACTTTTGAACTCCCTGGAGTTGTCGACGGCGTGACATTGCCTACCCCCCGTCGAGTACGATAATAGTAGTCATGTGGCTTTCCCTCGGGTGTTGGGAGTGGAGGGGTAGATGCCGGCCTTTGTCGTAGTTCAGGCCCTTGTTGCTTTTCAGATCGTAGCCCATCTTTTGGATGAGGTACTTTGCCTTGTCCGTGTATCGATAGACTTGTATTCTGCCGGTATCTAGTTCTGGCTCGATTGGCGGGAGGTCTTGATGACGCTTGACTTTGCCGAAGATGATGGGTTCTTCGTCCTGGTTCCGTGGTGGGACTATAAGATAGACTCCTTGGGACGGGACTATTCGATTTACATGATTGACGGTCGTTATTCGTGTTTGTAACGACCACAGAGTATTATCTAGTATATACATGGCATTCCAATATGGAAGACTAGAATAATTGAAAGACACACTATTATTGATAAAACATGAGATTTTGTCTCGTGGGATTAATTGTCAAGAGAATGTGCATCTATGTCAACAGATATGTATTCTCCTAACTCTTCATCTGTGAGCACTGGAGCTGGCTCGGGAGAACTCATCACAGGCTTAACCTTGGACTCTGAGAGGGCTATATTGGCCTTCTCTTGCAGCTTGAGCGAGGCTGAAGATTGCGGAGGCTTGCCTCTAAGACGCACCTTCAGGGGTGCCTCAACTGCGCCTTCGGTGATCGGTGCCTTTCCCTGTAGTTTTGCCATAAGGGGAGCCGACATTTGAGGAGGTTTTCCTTTGAGCTGTATCTTTAAGGGAGCTTCGGTGGATGTTCTGCCTAGAGAAGTCAGTGCTTTTTCAGGTAACTTGATTGTCAAGGGAGGCAGCGTTTGAGGCGGTCTTCCTTTGAATCAAAATTTCAGAGGAGCGTTGGGAATCATCTATGTCTCCATGTCCGTCTTCGCCATATTTTTTGCTTCGTCATCATTATCATTGGCTCCCCCTTCTGCTAGCGACTTATATAAGCTAGCATCGGTGAAGTAGGCTTCGACCCCTTTGAAGGGGTCAATGTCGGTAAACTCTGTTCGGATGATGTTGTTAGTGGACACGTACTTCATGCATTGGTGGAGTGTAGACGGCACCACCATGTACTCGTGTAGCCACGGTCAACCTAGCAGGAGGTTGTAGTTGACGTCGGCGTCTACGACATAGCAAGTCACTTCGGTTCGAAGATTATCGATATGACATTTCAGTCGGATTTTCTCCAGCGGTTCACTTTTGCTGGCATTGAAACCGCTGATTGTAGTGTTGGAAGGCGCCAGACGGTGCATCGGAATTCCCAATGTTGAGAGCAGAGTCCTCGGGATGATGCTGAGGGAAGACCCTGGATCAATCTGAATTTGCTTCACCTTGATGGAACCCACATACCCTATGTAATACAGAGGCTTGTTGTGCCGGTTGTGCTTGAGCAGCATGTCTTGTTGGATGAAGGTTATGTTGGGGATGACTTCCTCCGCACAATGGCAGTGCGCGCATGTTGTTGGAATATCCTCAGGCTGCTTAACCTGACTGATGAAGGACTCAGCATCCTTCAAGGCTTCACAAAGAGCTTCGCGGGTGTCTTTGGAAAGACGAAGAAGCTCAAACAGAGATAAGCGAGCAGGAGTACCGGCAAGTTGTGCCAGTATGTCAAAGTTGCGGGGCTTGGCTAGCCCCGAAGCATTTTCTTTTCGCAAAGGCTTGTCGAAGCGGGCCTCTACGTGCTTCTATTTATTGCTTCTGGAGGTCTGGATGGACCCCCTTCCTGGGCAGCAGGGGTGGTGCAGGGAGGCACCACCTCGACGGCAGCTTCGTCAGGTTGGACATTCTGCTGCAAACGCGTTTGTACAGGAAGTGCCTCTTCCGTGGAGGAAGAGACCATACGGCAAGACTTGGTCTTCTTGTCCTTGGTTTTAGGAGCAGAGCGTACCCTCGGTTGAGTAACTTCGGAGACGAGATCTGCGTGAACCCATACGATCTCTTCCCGAAATGTGGCGAGTGGGATGAGTCCACTCGCGTTGTCATAGGTAGGAGGTAGGTTGACCACCTCCATTGTCGCCTTTGGGATGGGGACGAGACTATCTTGTGCTGTGGTTGGCGGCAAGGTGCCGAATTGGAGCGACACCAGGTTGGCCGAGACTGTCTTCTCCTCGTAATCGACGGAGATGACATTCGTATTGATCATGCGTTGGATGTAATTCTTGAGGACGTAGCAGTTCTGAGTTGGATGTCCAACAAACCGATGGTAGTGATAGTACATCGGGTTGTCAACTCTCCCAACCTCGTTGGGACGCTTCAGGTCCGGTAAATTAATCTTATCACCCTGCTTCAACATCTCACAAGGTTGCAAGGTGTATTCGTCATTGAAGGAGTAGACCTCCTTTGGCTTTGATACAAGCGGAGGCTTTTGTGTAGGTGCTTGTGCGCTTTTAGAAGCATTGACAGTCAATGCCTGCTTCCCTTTCGCCTCATCTCCAGGATTGCTGGTAGCAGGCCGTTTTCCCTTATCCTCAAAGGCAGGGAAACTGACTCCCAGAAGGCGAGCATTGCATGCCTTCTTTTCAGCTGCTTCGGCCTCAATAATCAATGATCTCCAGTCTAGAGGAGGAGTGGAGTTGAGCCAGAGCTTAACCGCAGGAAGAATGTTCATTCTGCAGGAGGAGAGGAGTGCATGTTCTGGCATACCCGGGGGCAGTCTCAAGCAGGCTTGTCGAAATCGTTCGATGAATGCTCGAACGGTCACTTTTTTCGTCTGACGTATTTCTATAAAGGACGCCATCGTCATGTCTCTCCCTGTGTCGTAGAAACGATCAAGGAAGAGACATGTCAAGTTATCAAAGGAGGATATAGAGTTGTCCGGGAGACTGCAGTACCAGTCGTAAGCCACCCCTTTCAATGCCCCGACAAACAGGCTGGTGAGTAGCACGTCTTCCTTCGGGAGATATCTTGTTTGAGACTGGAATTACGTCAGATAACGGCATGGAGAGTCCTTTTCGTCATATGGTGTTAACATTTGTGGTTTATACTTGGGAAGATAGACCACTTTGTTCCATTCGAGGGGTTATGGTTGCGGGATCCCCATCTTCTGGCGCTTCTCATGTCTGTTCTATGACTCGAAGCGTTCACGTAAGTCCCTGATCATCTCAACCACGTCTTCCGTGGAGCTGGGAGTCGGAGAAGGTGGAACAGTCTGGAGTTGTACATTCGAAGGTTCCGATACCCGAGGTGCTTCGCGAAAATCGGTATTCAAAGATGTCCGTTGGAGGGGAACACTTGATTCTCCGTTGGCTCCTGGGTCAGGATTGGTGGAAGGTGCCCTGGCCAAAGCTGACAGTATCTCAAACACTACTTGAGTCAGTATTTGCATGGAGGCAGAGAGAATTTTGAGTCCCCCTCCAAAGTATCCATGCGTTGAACGAGGTCTACTGGCGGAGCATCTGACTCCGTATCACCACCTCCTGTCATGTATACTGTCATGACGTGACTAGAAGTGGATGGATCGGTTGAAGCTTCACTTTCAGCCTCTCTCTCCTGAAAAGAGTCACTTCTCCAGGAGTTTCATCCTGGCTACCTCCAGTTATGCTCTGAAGGATATCTTCGTCTTCGGGAGGAGGATAAACAACGGCTTGACTACCCCCAGCTATTACTTCTTCTGAAATCTTCTTTCTCGTCCGGGTGCCATCAAATACTCCTGAGGATAGCACAGTCACCTTGGTCTTCCTCGACTGGCTTTTAGATGAGGACGTGGTCGAGGAGTTGCTAGTCGCTTTTTGGATTAATGAGGAGTTAGAGACTACGTTGCAAGAAGAAACCTTTAGTTCCGGCTCTTCTTCAATTGACACCTTCTTTCCGAGGTGACATCAGAGGGGTGTTGATGATTGCAGTCGCTGGAACACAGACTGCCCTTATGGTAGGACTGCTGTCTTGCAACAACAGTTGATGGTGACCACAGCACAGGTGTGCCCTGTGAGGGGTGTATTGTGCTTGTCGGTCGACTCTCCTGATCGATGTTTATGAAAGATCACATTACCTAAATCTTTAGAGGAGAGTGCCACCTTTACACCCCCATCAGGCGCATGGCAAGGCCAAGCACTGGGGGGATCAAGTGAATATTGCACCCCCTAATCCAGCGCATAAGATGCACCCAGATCAGTAGTGGAGGAACAATATTTATAGTGACTTGCACCAGCCTCAGATGCACAACCAATATAGGTACGGGGGTTCAAGACCACAGAATTTGCCTTGCACGACTTGGTTGCGAACGTAGCAGATGCACCCAAGTGAGACAAGGACTTTGAGGGTCAGCTCGTTTCTGGCGCAGAAGCACCCGATTCAACTTTGTACAGCTTACCATCAGCAGCATGTATGATTGTGAGCGCATGCTTCTGGTTTGCTATTGGCATAGCACGTTTGAGGCGCATGGCCCGTGCCGTCTTAGACTTCTTCGTACCAGCCCGCTGGGGCATATAGTACTCAGAGTCCAAATTATCCTCGCCATGATAGCGAGTGAGTCTGTCAAAGACAGAGGCCTTCTACGGAGCACCAGAGTTCATGCGCAGGGTGTTAGATGCGTCCCTGCTCCATCGGCAAATCTTTTTTGACCGAGAAGGAGATGGTTGGGGAATGTGGTCAGCACCATGTTTTCCTGAGAGATGCGCTGCACCCGTGGGTACATCCTGGCTGCTGAGGACGTCAGCGAGAAGGATAGGCTGTATCGGCGCATCCCTTTCACTGATGGTGCCAGGGGCCTCCACCTTGTGCACCCAGGCTTGGCGAGTCTTCTTCGGCTTCGGCAGCCGCTTCGAAGGACTTGCTCTGCCTTCAGAGATGAACTCCTCATACGCTTGTTAATCGAGGCATACGACTAGTGTCTTGTGGGAGAAGCCTACCTTCACGTTGTCAGATTGCGACACAGCTTTCTCATCGGAGGAGAAAGAGGTCTCCAGCAGAGTCGTCAGCTTGTTTGCCATTAAAATTTTTGAATTGGAATTTTAATCACAAACAGAACAATATTACAATATAGGACTTAGATGTAGTCCTAAGAGTATACTTTTGTTTTTATCTGGGTACTTGTGTCGATGGAGCGAGTGGTAATGTGTTGACTCCGTTGACGATCTGACGACGATTTTAGATTCTCTGAAGGTCTGGGTTGCTCTGGATGCCAGAGCTTGCGGAGGAGAAGAAGACG
The DNA here is from genome assembly GCA_029216955.1 of Iris pallida. Lineage (NCBI taxonomy): Eukaryota > Viridiplantae > Streptophyta > Magnoliopsida > Asparagales > Iridaceae > Iris > Iris pallida. The sequence goes on from JANAVB010032786.1 coordinate 71,614, forward strand.
TTGAATGTCTCTTCCGATCTCTATAAGTGGATGTGCGTCTCTGTAACTCTGATGATCTTGTTCTCTGTCTTTATCTTCGTGTATGTATGGAAGAAGGAAATTATCCCTCTATTTATAAGCAGCAGGTTGAGCTGCTCATGTGCGCATATGTCGGATGCGCCTGGTCGTAGGAACGCTACGTGGCTGATGCTGGCGGGGGCGCATGGTTGATGCGCCCTGATTTGGGGATTGAATCCTTCCTTTTGTGCCTGTGGTGCTGCAGAAGAGCTGACACGTGGTGACTAAGAGGATTCTTCGGTTGCTGAGATCTCGGGTGGTTAGCACCCCTTCGTGGACTGAACTGATTCGAAGGACACGTGGCGTATGTCCGTGGCTCAAAGATCTCGAATTTGGTGGAGAGGGATCTGATGAGCCGTGCCTGAGATCTGGCGCATGAGGAGATTTAGCTCGTAATCTTTAGGAATCACAAATCAGTCTGGGCACATGGCTTTTGAGGTGTATATTTTTGGTCACATGGCTGGGGAGGCACATACAGCGACTTGACTTCTATGATCAGAAGTAAGTCAGAGGCGCATAGCTTTTGAGGCGCATGCAAATCTTCGGGCGTATAACTGCGGAGGCGCATGCGAGTGGTTGGTCAGCCACATGGCTTGTAACCGACAGAGGAGAGTAATGATGACGCTGACGTCAGCAGTGCTTCATTTTCTGCAAAAGCTGCTGTCGCTCTGTCATCAAGGCATGGCTGCTGTCGTCTCAGACTTCAGCATTTAATATTTTTTGATGGGAGATAAGCTTTTGAGTGGGCGCATTGCTCTGCATTATACTAGACGCATAGGGACGCGTAGGGCGCATCCTTACGAGGCGCTTGGTACTGATGGGCGCGTCTGTATGATGTACGGGATCTGACCGACGCGTATGTTGCATGGCGCATCTTCATTGGTCTGAATGTTGAGTTTCCAATATTTTGATTGTGCATGTTGACTGGGCTGATTTCGAAGGGATAGTTTCATCACCATGAATGCAAATTCATTGCACGGAATTCGGAGAGCCTGCCACTTGGCGCATGGGTTTGATCTGCCCGGCCTATAAATAGCAGCAAGGAGAGAGTTTGTTTCTCGTTCTCTCCCGTCTTCCCGAATGGAGATGAATTTCTTCGTTCGAGTACATTCCGTTGACAGGACACTCCCGAAGGTAAAGATGTGTCGAGTTGTCTTCGTACACACTCGTGAAGGTGATTGTTACATCCAAAAGTCGGGATCGCGGTGTCCCGATGCTGGCCGAAGGTGCCTGTTGCATCCAAGGATCGGGACGTTCGAGTCCCATCTTCGTTATGCTAGAAGAGCCACTGATCAAAATTATGGTGCTCCCATCTTCCTTGGGCCTTGGAGAGCTCTTCCTCCAGCTAGAGTGGGGTTGATCGCCCGCTCTTGTTATGCTCAATAACTGCTTCATTAGCCGAAGCACTTGATTGGATCAAAGTAGGGCGCATATGCCAGACTGAGATGCTGAAGAGATGCACCTGATTGAGACGTCGAAGAGATGTGCCTAGCTGAGACGCTGAAGAGATGTGCCTAGCTGAGACGTTGAAGAGTTGTGCCTAGCTGAGATGCTGAAGAGATGCGCCTAGCTGAGACGTTGAAAAGATGCGCCTAGCTGAGACGCTGAACATGCGCCTGACTGAGACGCGCCTGGATGAAGCGTAGCTTTAGGATTTTTTTTTTTTGATTTCTTCTTCGTAAAAAGAGTCTTTTATGTAAAAAGAGTCTTCTATGTAAAAAGAGTCTTTAGTCTTGTAACAGACTTTTATGAAATAAGAAGCCCATTTATGCTGCTACTCTTTTACTGTTTTATGATATTCTCGACGCATGTTGACTTAGGTAGTTGATGCGCCTGAAATTTTTATGCTTCTACAAGGATATTCATGTCTCACTTTAACCAGAATTCATATGTGACTTTTATGTCACGAGGGGTACGTGTGACTTACTGACTCGACTGTGTTACTGATTTGATTACCTGTATGCGTGCTGGTACCTATTCTAAGTGTGTATTAAGATACAATATTAGTATGTACTGCGGTGCTATTTATTGAGTGCACTGAGGTATGACTCTACGTGCTAAGTGATCATTCGTGTTATATATCAATACATGTGTACCTTCCAGCACAGTCATGGTAATTGGTCAGTAATAGTGTCGTGGTATGTTGATTGTTGTTTGAAGCATTACACTAAGCATGGATCTAGATTTAGAACTCCTGGAGCCGATGTGGATTCATACTTAGGGTACACGTACTATGGTACGACATATAGGAGGATGACCACGTGACCACGATATGTAATTCCAATATCAAGATAAGGTTAATCTAAGCAACTTAAATCGGTAGAAGCATTGGGAGGGAACAGAATCCCAAGATCGTGCCATACTAGCTACCCCAGGTCCAGTCCTGACGTGTCGGGTTGGCCGCCACGGATATGGTTTCATTCGCCTATAGTGGATGACTATATCCGACTCCTACGTGCTATGTGTTATATATTTTAGCACGGTGGCCTTACGGGGGACCGGTACATAATCAAAGTGCTAAGTGTATATGTATATTATATGGTTTGGCCTGCCCTGCTGGGTTGACACGATCTGAGGATTCCTATATTGCATTACTGGGATAACCCAGGTAAATCACAGAAAGCCGTAGGTTTGATTGGCCGCTTGTAAGCCGACTTTTTTGTGATATGTTTTCTTCTGTTAGCAACTGAGGAACATGGACTATCGTGGTGCGTGGTCCAACCCATGTCCTTGTTTGGTTGTTGGGTTGGGCTATTGTGCTGCGGTAGGCTATGGACTGAAGTCGCGATCAGAAGCCCTGTAAAACCCGTAAATTTTAGACTTTTAGATTAAATAATTTTTGTGTTTATTATTATTATTAAAAATAGGTCAATTTGAGAAAATCATATTTTAAAATATTTATCCTGGATTTTTGTTTGTCCGACCCGAGACCCGAACCCATTTCCGAGTTCGAACCCATTTTCGGATCATTTATATTAAATATAAATTTTATACTATGTTTTTAAAAAGATTTTCAAGAAGAAGAGAAAAAAGATATTTATTAAAGGAAGCTTTATTTTCTTTAACTCTTTTATTAAATCTCTCTCCCTCTCTCACCATACGTTTCTTTTCTCTTTATTTTCTTTCCCTTCTGCATATAACTGGCCGAAGCCCCCTCCGTTCCCGAATGGCCAAAGTCGTCGACCTATCGTCTTCCCGTAACTCCGGCGAACCCCTTCCTCTCCCATAACCTCTCTTCTCCTCTCCTATATAAACCCCCTTCCTCTCTCACCACCACCCCCATCCTCAAACCGTGCCCTAATTCCCAAATTCGGTGACCCAACCTGAGCTCCGTTGGCCGCAGCCACTGCCCAGGCGGAGCTCCCTGAGCGGCAACCTCGCTGCCGTCTCCTCGGTCCCCGCGACCATCTCGTCGGCCCCCTTCCACCGCGCGCCGCTTCCCGGCCGCGCCCAGCCGCTCCCCGGCGTCGATTCCGACCCGTGCGGCCAGCCTCTCTCAGGCGTTGTCCCGTGCGTTCATCTCCCGACGTGCTCCTCGATTTCGTGGTCGTCTCGTGTTTCGGTTGCTGTCCCGAACCGCAGCAGTTTCCGTGCCCCGATTCGACCGCTGTGCCCCTTCGACCCGTTGTTTTCGTGGCTCCGCGGAGATGCTGCCACTGTCCACTCTTTTCAGCATTTCTATTTTGCTGTTTTGCGTTCCCATATGCGCTATCCCGAGAACGACCGCTGTCCGTGTATTCTGGAGTTTGTGGGAATTTATTTCCTCCAATTATTAACACGTGAGAGCTCTAACCGAGCAATTTCTGCTATATTTTCGTTGCCCCGTTTCCATTTTTTTATAGTCTGTGATGAACTTGGTCCACGAATTTCCCCCGGGAATTCGGTAAATTATAGACGAGACAATTTTTGGGCTTTCTGAAACCCTTTCGGATAGGTTCTGTTGGTTTCGGATTGGTTTCTGAGTTTTCTGTTGGCTCGGATTTTTTCGAGAATCTCTCGGAAAATAGTTCTGGGAATTTTTGGTTTAAATTTGGACTTTTCGGTTGTTCTTATGCTGGTTCTTTAAGATGTGGTAAATTCGATTTTTGTTTCGGGTTTTCCGAATTCTTTTCGGAAACAAATCTGTGACTATATTTTATATATAAATGGCTGTTCCCTGGTATGGGACTTATATTTGGTGATTGTGGCACATTTTCCCAGTTTTGGGTTATCCCAAAAATAGAGGGAATGCTGCCGTAATTTTTATAAAATTTATAAAGGAATATTTTAAATCAGATTTCGGAAATATTTTATAAAGTGGAATTTGGGCGACGACCATATCGGTCAATGGGCCCTTAGCGAAATGCAAACGAAACAGGTTTTACTGGGCGTCGAGGCATTAGCTATTTTTGACGATTGGACCAATATCGGAGACTCGTAAATTAATTCAATTTAATTTAAATTATTATTTTATTTTGTAATTCAATTATAGGATAATTTTTGAGACTAACAAATGTCTTCTTCTTATTTAAATTTATGTAAAAAGTCTGTAAAGGGCGTAAGCCAAGCTTTTATTCACTTTATGTGGTTTTGTAATAAGTTTGTGTAGCTTTTATTCTTTTTCTGGTTTGTGGTTGACGTAAACACGTAAAATAGTAAAATAATTATTTTATAGAAAATTAATATTTATTTCTCACATTAAATAAATTAGGAAAAATTCCAAGTTATTATTTAAACAAATTTCACGTTTTTCCTTATTTAAAAAATATTATTTTTAAATATAATATAATAAAATACAAAGTTTTATCAAATAAATTGGAAAATACGATTTTCCCAATAAAAAGTTAAAATTGATTCTTCTTCGTAAAGTTAGAAACTCACCTCGATAAGCGTTCTAAAGTAGAGTTGTAAAGATTAAAAATTGACTAGGACAAATTTAGAGATTGTAACTAGCACATCTAGCATGACAACTTTTGAATCTAAGATAGACTTCTTGATTTTAGGATTTCGAGGACTGTTTGCCATTAAAATTCTTTGATTGTAAATTTCAATACAAACAGAACAGTGTTACAATATAGGACTTAGATGTAGCCCTAGAAGTACACTTTTATTTAATCTGGGTCCCTTGTGCCGATGGAGCGAGTGGTAATGCGTTGACTCCGTTGACGAGCTGACGACGGTTATCGGTTCTCTGAAGGTTTGGATTGCTCTGGGTGCTGGAGCTTGCTGAGAGGAGGAAGACGTTGAGTGTCTGAATCTGCCTCTCTGGTGATATGTTCGTTCGTATCTGTCTGTGTGTGTGGAAGAAGGAAATGATTCCTTTCTTTATAGCGGGGCAGGTTGGCTGCTCATGCGCGCATATGTAGGATGCGCTGGTGCGTGGGGACGCCACGTGTTGATTGCTGATGGAGGCATATGGGTGATGAGCCCTGATCGAGGGGGTTGACTTCTTCATGTTGCTGCTGTGAACCGGCACGTAGCGGAGAAGAAGATCTTTCTGTTGCTGAGATCTTGGATGAGTCGAGTCAAAGGACACGTGTCATCGACCCATGGCTTGGGGATCTCGGATTTGGTGAGGAATGATCTGGTAGGATGCGCCTAGGATTGGGCGCATGAGGAGACTTTGGCTCGTAACCTTTAGGAGTCACGAACCATTCTGGGCGCATGGCTTTTGAGGCATATGCAGGCGACTTTCCTTCTGTCTTTTGGGATCAGAGAGCAGTCTAGGGCGTATGGCTTTTGAGGCGCATGCAGAGCTTCAGATGGAGACTTTTCTTCTGTCTTTTGGGATCAGAGAGCAGTCTGGGGCGCATGGCTTTTGAGGCGCATGCCGGTTTGGGCGCATGGCCGTGGAGGCACATGCGGGTGGTCGAGTGGCCACGTGGTAGTAGCCGTCAAAGTAAAGTCATGATGATGCTGACGTCGCCGACGCTTCGTCTTCTGAAAAAGCTGCCGACTGTTCAGACTGTGGGAGATGTGCTGCCAACTCTGTCAGTTCAGTATTTAATATTTGTGACATTCGATGGACAACTGAGGGGGCACGTCGATTGACGTTCCACTGGGTATGGGGGCGCATTCTCTGTGATGCGCTTGGCTCTGCAGGGCACATATGTGTGATGCGCCTGAAGTCGAAAGGCGTGTGCGGCTGTTTCGTTACTCGAGTGCTCTAAATAGCCGTTTGGCTGAATTCGAGGCGTCCGGTTCATCCATTAAATGCAAGTTCATTGCTCAAAATTCGGAGAGCCATCCACTTGGCGTGGGGGTTTGATCTGCCCGGCCTATAAATAGTGGCATGGAGAGAAGGTTTGCTCCTCGTTCTCTCACGTACTTCCAACATAAACTTGGGTATTTGAGTGCACTCTGTTGACGAAGTGCTCCCGAGGGTGACGCCATGTCGTCGTTGCTGCACTTGAAGGTGACTGTTACATCCAAAAGATGGAGTCGAGGGCTTCTGAGGCAGGCGGAAGGTGCCTGTTGCATCCAAAGATAAGGATGCTCGGGCCTCGTCTCCGTTGTTCTGGAAGGGCCGTAGATCGGAATGGCGGTGCTAGGCTCTTTCTTCCTTCAAAGTGGGTGTCGCCCACTCTGGTTGTGTTAAAAGCTGCTCTATAGCCGTATTTCGATTACGGTCTTCCTTGATCTTTGGAGGCTCTTTTGAAGCCTTCCCTGGCTACAGATGTGCGGTGCTCTTCACTTCCTCGGTTCCAGCCAGAGGGTTAAATGCTTTATTAGTCGAGGCACTTATCAGGTGAGCCTGGCTGGAAGAGCAGCACATAACTGGGCTGCTGAAGGGATGCACATAACTGAGCTGCTGAAGGATGCGCCTTACTGAAGGCGCATGGTGGTGCTGCGCCTGACTGGAGGCGCATGGTGGCTGCTGCAGGATGCGCCTTGCTGAAGGCGCATGGTGGTGCTGCGCCTGACTGGAGGCGCATGGCGACTGCTGGCCGTAGACTTAGGATCTTTCCTTTGTAGAAGTTTTCCTTTGTACAGCCTTCTCTAGACATGTAATAGACTTTTTTCTGTGAAATAAAAAGTTCTCTTCTCATGTCTATACTTGTTGCTTTTGCTGTGAAGTATTTTGTCCAAGCTCTGGCGTATGTAGTGTCCGGCGCATGGGCTTTCTGGTTATGAAATTCCATGCTTCTACAAGATCCCCTTCAAAGTTTTCAAAACTTTTGGATAAGTTTTGGAATACTTTGAATAAGAAACATGGAGGTCAGGGCACATGACTGTTTGGGGCGCATGCCTGTTTGGGCGCATGCTCCTCTCAGTTAATGATGATGATGCCTCGGTAACCAAAGAGATTAATGATAATCTTTTGGTTTTATTTGCTGTTATCTCTTCACAGAACCCGAGGCGACGGCTGAGATCACACATCATCGGGTCACGCGTGCGACCGAGCCCTATAAATAGGTAAAAGATGGAGAGAGAGAGTTCTTCTTCTCCTTGCTTATTGCTTTCTTTAGAGTTCTTCTTCAAAACCCTAATTTCTTCTTTGAGAGAAATGGCCCCCAAGACACCTCGCGGCGGTGCCGGCAAAGGAAAGGAGAAAGGAAAGGAGCCTGTGACAGTTGTGGCGACTGACGTCCCCCGTCGGCCTGTCGAAGTTCGGCCGGAGGTGGTTGGTGAGTCTCGTACACCAACGCACATAGACCTTGAGTCTTTGATGATGTGCTGCAGTTTTTCGCCCGCTGACGCGCATGGGTTTAAATCTTTGATGATGCACCGAAGCACTGCTGCTGACGCGCATGGGCTTAGACCCTGATGATGTACCGAAGCACTTTTTCCAAACTATACTTCTGATGGGTCTTAGACTCTTTTGTTATTTCTAACACTTTCGAATCTTTGCTAGTGTCAATGACTATCCCGCCCCTGAATAAAGTGCTTTTGGAGGCTGCCCTCGGTCAGGCGGGGGTAGAATGTGATGAAGAAGTGCTGCTCAAGATGCTCTTATGCTGGATCAGCATCCCGAGAGAATGACTCAAATCCGGGAACAACAGTATGGGTTCCTCAAACGGATGATGGAGCGTGGAGTTTTAAAATCTGCCACATCTGATAAAGTGACCTTCTTGAAGCCTGAGTTCCTATTCGGAGACCGTCTCACTTCTACTGAAGCAACAATGTTGAAGGTCAAGGAAGACTGGTTTTTTAAGCAAAAGGAGTGCATATGACCGTTAAGCAGCTTGAACGCCAATGGCCTTTGATGGCCTTCTGTCGTCTCGCTTCGAAGAGGATGATGTCTTGGGATCTTACCCCCTCTCAGGGGGGAGCGGTGACTGGCATTATCAAAATTGATTCTGCCTCCGATCAGAGAGATACTTTGACCGCGGTGCGGTCTGGGTCTTCTTTCACCTGGCGGACGCTACGTCCTGGGAGCATTTACAGCGATGTTTCCCTTGATACTTTTGCTTATAGTGCCTTGACTTTTGTACATCGCATGCTGTTGATGGAACGCTCATACCCGAAAGGGGAGTTTTGAGTAGAGGGTTGGTGTCATTACGTTTCCAAATGGGATAAACTGACACTCTGGGTTTTGTCGCAATTCCAGACTGAGCTCCGAGAAATCGGGCTAACTGCCGCGATTCGTGACACTCAAGCTGGTGTTGATGTTAACAGGCATATGTTCCTCGCCCTCCTGGAAATGTTTGATGTCCATACCGGGACCTTTTTTACTCCGGTGGGGGAGTTAGGGCTCGCACTTCATAAGATGTATGAGGTATCAAAGCTCCCTTGGGGATCGGAACCCTATGAAGAGTATTTTCCGACCAACGAAGAATTTCAAGTCCTGGAGGACAAGGCCGAAGAGATGACGGCCATCTTTAAGGAAGTGGCTAGTCACCATTACTATATGCAGAAGAGGGACAAGGGCGGATTGCAGCCTCATGTGACTGCTTGGAGAGATTACGTCTTTCGGCAAGACAAGGGGGATCCCTCCCAGTTCTCCACTCCGCTGGCGCTCTCTCGTAGTGAAGTGCTCTCTGAGATGAGCAGGTTAGGTGAAAAGAATCCTCGAGAAAATGAGGACCAACAGTCTGATGAACGCTCCTACAGCTGTTTCTGGCATCTTGCTCATCGAATGTCGCCAAAAGCAGTATTGGTCGCGTATCTCATGGTTTGGCTTCGGGACTATGTCTTCCCGGACGGATCCGGCTCTGTAGAGAGAGACCCGACACTTGATCATACCAGCTATGAAGTTGGTCTTTGGCCGGCGTCTGGCTCTGCTCCCCGCAATGGTATGTAATTTACTGCGAGGTTTACGCGAGTTCGCGGGAAATATG
>JANAVB010032787.1:0-63546 GCA_029216955.1 Iris pallida
TATCAGATTCATACGCAAGTTCAGCTGCCATAACTTTATCTTCTGCATTCTTCACCTCCTGAAAATATCTCCAAAGTGCTATGGCTCCAAGTAGATAGAGCTTTCCGCACAGCAGCAAGACGAAGGCCAACCCAAACCATACTGTTAGAGTATTAATAGAAGTCCACGCCTGACTCACAATAGACAAGAAACATGGCTGAGTAGTCCAAAAATTCAAGAATCTGAATATTTTCTATTAGAATCACTCCTGCTCTTAATAACAATCAAAATAGGGCAGTGGTCAGATTCCATGCGACTCAAGTGAGTGCAGGTAGAAAGAGGAGCCCAATTGTGCCAATCAGAGTCAACCATCCATCTATCCAGTCGCGAACTTGGCGATGAGGACCTTCAGCACTCTTCACCCCGTGAAACAGCACCAGTGTAAGGGATAGTGTTGAGACCAGCACCATTTGAAAATTGAAAAGTCATTGACCCCAACAGAACAGATAGGAGAACCGCCATCTCTTCAGCCGATGCAACCACATTAAAGTCCCCTCCGACCATCCAAGGCAGTCGGAATCTAGTTTGCAGAGAAAGCAGGTGATCCCACAGTTCTCTTCTCCCCTCTTTCTTATTGTGTCCATGAACCACAGATAGAAGAGTTCTAAAAGGAAAAACTGAGCCTGACACAATCACACTCAGAACCTGATTGTGAGAGTCAACTTCTTCCATGCTTATCTCCTGACGAACCAGGATCCAAATATTTCCTTTAGCATTGGAGACTGAAGATTGGAAACCAAGTTTGAGTTGATAGGAGAATAATTGATCTGGAGTCACCTTAGGTTCTATAATGGCAAGAACCATGATCTTATGAATGCGACAAAGGGATTTAACTCTTTTCAAAGTCATTTTATCAGCTATGCCTCTAACATTCCATATAAGAAAATTAATCATTAATGGCGGTAGAGGGTTGAGCAGTTGATGGACCTTTTGACGACGATCTGGTGAAGCGGGGCTCACTTCGTCTTTCCCCTGCCCTTTCTGGGGATAATGGGAAGAGCTCCTGTTCCTTCATGCATGTCTTCATCCTCTGCCACATCAGCCCAAGACGAAATGAGCTCTCCTTCTTCAGGAGCAGACTGTTCGGAACAAGAGTCCTGTACTTGTTGGTCTACGATATTTGTGATAGGTAGATCAACCTCATTAGGAATATTCATCTGAGTTTCCCCAGTAGCAGCAGTAATATTTACAGGTTCCTGAAGGTGATTGGTTTGCTCAGTGATAAGAACCGGATCTACAGCATTGGCTTGTGCAGAGCCGTCACCTACCGCCACTGGAACATCATTAATCTGCAGCCCATCTTCCAAAGTCCCATTTATAGGGGATAGTATCACGTGATTTTGGGAGTCAGCTTTCTCTGTAGATGATGATTCTTGAGCAAGAACTATTTTACCTTTTTGAATAGGAGCATTGGAGGGACCCACCGTCTTTTTTGCTTCTGAATGATTATTCTTCTCTTTCTTTAATATGGCCTTGGTGATAACATGCAGAACAATATCTAGGAAGATGATCATATTCAATATGTTGAGAGTATGAACGACCTTGAGGCAAACTGATGTTAACCAATTTCGGCAATGTTTTACTAGCATCAACTTCAACAAACACACGAGCCATACTGGGGCGAGTTAGATCCTCAGTAGCCTTGTCAACACGCAGAGGAGTTCCAATGCCCAAAGCAATGGAAAATAGAGCATTTTTAGCATAGAGTTGAATGGGGAGACCCGGAAGAGAAATCCACACCGGAGTCAGAGGAGATTCCTTTGATGGATTAAAATCTTTAGTCCATCTAAAAAGACGCATAGGAGCACGAACAACATACCACGTCTCACGAGATCTGAGGCGAAGAAAATCGGCTTCTAGAGCAGGACGAATAAGAATGTGTTTAGAGTCAATAAGACCCACCTTGATGTCTCCATGAAACTTAAAAACCTCGAAAGCTTTACGGATCGCGTCTATAGATGATTAAGGCAAACTTGAAAGGATCCGAAAGAATTATTTCCTCCTCTTCCGTAAAAGAGATCGTCGGAATACCTTTAGAGAAAGTTGGAGTCTTGATCGCGATTGACGGTGAAGGAGACGGAACCCCCGCCACCACCGACGGCGAAGTCGGGTTAGGTTGTGCAGCCATAGATGCTAGTGGCCAAATGGTCCACCAGCACAGGAGGACGCCGGCCCGGCCGAGGGCCAAGCCGGAATCAAGTGGAAGCAAAGAGATCGCCGGCACCAAACCTAGGAGAGCTTTATATATATATATATATATATATATATATATATATATATATATATATATATATATATATATATATTATATATATATATATATAAACATGTATCATGTTTATATATATATATATATATATATATAATATATAATATATATATATATATATATATATATAATATATATATATATATATATATATATATATATATATATATATATATAAACATGATACATGTTTATATATATATATATATATATATATATATATATATATATATATATATATGTATATATATATGTATATATATATATATATATATATATATATATATATATATATATAAACATGATACATGTGACATAATTATGATAAAAAAAGCTCAATGACACATGGGTACACTTCACCATCCCCAAACCCTACGTAAATGTGACAATAGCCATTGATATGGTATTGAGCTCATTTAAAGACACATTATATATAGGAATTTGTCCATTTGGCCAAGCATATCACCTCGTGTCATGACATAACCTTCGATATCGTAATTAGAACACATGGACCAAAGCATACACCAAAACATGATACAAATACCCTTTGAGAACTTGTATCAAACACTTGGTGGTCACAATCCCGTAGTTACCCAAATATCACTATTCTAAGCTATAGATCTGCTAGAAATGAGTCCTCTAATACCTATTTCACCACCTAGAAGACTGGATCTAGCCATTAGAGGGGTCTCCTACAAGTTTACTTGAAATTTAGCCATGTAAATGAAAGGAAAGATAGTTATACCTATGGAGAATGGTGCCTTCACAATGACCTACAAATTTGGGGAAGGAGGAAGAGAAAGTAGCTCCTAAATCCTTGTTAGAGCCTCCACCAAGCCTCCTTGAGCTCCCAAACTCCTTAGCATACCATGGAGAAAATGGAGGAGAAATTTTGGAAAAGTGTGGAAAGAGAAAAATGAGGAGAACCCTATCTATAGGTGGTCGGCCATGTAGGAATTAGTGGTCGGCTATGTAGGGATTATATTGTTGGTTTAATTAGGTGTAGCTAGCCCTAATCCTCTCATGTCAATTAATTAGTAGGAAAGGCTTTTAGGGCAAAGTGGTTGAGCCCTTTAATAAGGTTTGCTCCTAATCTAGCACTCAGGTCCAACTAGTTAAGAATTTATAATCTATGAATTTAGGTTAATTGTCATGCTAATGGCACACTAATAGCAAAATTTTAATTTGGTTAAAAATAATCCTATCCGAAAATGTGGTAATGACACGTGTTGGTGCATTGTTACAAAAAACTCAAGAGTAGTAGAGAGGAAACTCCGTAATTTCTTTTCTTTTTTTTGCTCTTTTTTCTCTTGTTCTTATCAACAATAAATGATAACGGTCTCCTCATATATGAGAGCCACCCATTGTCAGTTACAAAACTGAACAACCAACCTACTAACTATCTGGGCTAAAAATTAGAAGTAACTCATAGAACGAACTGAACAACTTACAACGAGGCTAGCAAAGCAACGATACGACAGCTAGGTTAACAGTGCTGTTATCGCCCTATCTATACTCGATGCAGCCTCGTTGTTCCTGCTATATTTTCCCGTCCAACGCAATCTTGCGAAATGAGCCATAAAAGCATCAGTTTGCCGACTTCGTCCGCGCCGAATAAGAGCTAGGCCCTCTGAAGGAATTTTTCCAAGAAATAGCGATAAAAATAATGTTGGTTGCGGGATTTGAACATTGCACACTAGTAAAACATCCACCACACTTACTGTTGGCCCAATGATTGTATCATATTTTTGAATATGGTTAATCTGTTAAGTTTAGCATTTCATTATCACTAATCTTCATACTATCACTATAGCATTTCTACTTATACTTATACCTTTGGTGATATGTGTTTATTGTGTTACATATTAGTGATATGAGTTTTCATTATATATATATCTTAAATTTAATTGAGCTACCAAAATCAGAACTATGTTTTGATTATGGCTATTCAATTAAGTTTAACATTATGATATTACTAATATTTATGCTATCACTATAGCATTGATACTTAAACTTTGCATAGTCCTAATGTGCTTTTATCTTATCATTCTTGCTACATGTATATTGCTTTGTTCGTCTAACATGTATTTGCAGAAAAGCAATTAGCAAGATCAAATGTAGACATATGCAATGAAGAAATCATGGTGGGCCAAAGACGATGGTATTCCACAAAGATTTCTCTGAACCGCCCGACGACATCTTTGGAGCCACGTACCGGGGGTTCCGTTGCCCGGTCAGCGGACGGGGGTCGAGGGGGCAGCACCTCCTGTCGGAGGTTCGGGGGCGAAGCCCCCGAAAGGTATTCAGTTTTCACAAACTGGATAACTTTGGACAGCTGCCACCAAGAGAAAAAGCCAACATCTATCAAGGAAAGAAGCCGTGCCATGCCATCATCATTTCAAGACTCTGAAGAAGCCTGCACCTGCTACAGTATTTCTGGAGTCTGTAATGAATCTTAGGAATAATTATAAACACAAAAAATGGATGGTAAAATCGAAAGCTACGGTAGAAATTAGCCCAGGATCATTTTTGGATGAAAATCGGCATACCGACGGTATACTGGTCCATACCGACGGTATACCGGTCCATACCGACGGTATATCGATTTTGTTCACAGAAAGTTTCTGTCTACAAAATTGGCATACCGGTTCATATCGACGGTATACCGGTTTAGTAACATTAAAATTCCAACGGTCGAAAATTCGAGCAGTTAATGATCCCAACGGCTATATTTCTAGCCGTTGTATTCCAGACCAGTATACCGCCGGTATGTCGGTTTGCAGACTAAAAAGTTGCCTTGAGCTCTTTTCAATGCTTTGGTTATAAATAGCCTTGAACCCCTTCATTCAAGGTTGATGCTTTGAGCCTAAAAATTTCTAAACCACCAAAGCCTATCTACAAACAACTCTACAAAGCTTTCATTTGCCATCCACAAATTGTGTTAGATTTATTGAGTTGAAAAGTAAGATCTTCATCTTAATGTATAAGGGGATCAAAACCTATTATGAAAGATTGAAGTTGGAGAGTCTTCGTATCCAAACTCTCGGTTGAAGTTGGAGAGTCTTCGTATCCAAACTCTCGATTGAAGTCGGAGAGGCCTTCGGATTAAAGCTCTCGTATAAGAAGTTGGCGAGTTCTTCGGATCCAAACTCGTGTATAACTATTTACTCAAATAGTGGATTAAAACCGGAGAGAGTTCCGGGACTGGAGTGCCTCTTGGAAGGATACCAGGATATATCGTGTGTCGGTATTGTTATTGCTTCTTCTCTTGCACTTATATTTTCTAAATTACCTATTAGCTTGTGCTAAGTGCTTGATTAGTTAGCTTGACCCTATTCACCCCCCTCTAGGGTTCCTACACTTACCACTTGAGCTAACCCAACAAATGTGTATATGTCAATAAACGAAGAATCAACTATTAACATAATCACACATGGGGTTTGCCAAATATATATATATATTTAGAAACTCCCTCATTTTATTCCATAAGGCTCAAAATGCCGAAGCCTATACAAGTATACCCCTAGGCACAAAATGCCGACGCATATACAAGTATACTAACAAAACCTGAAAACAGGAGATTAGGAGAGCAGAGAAACCCAAAAGTTAGTCTGACCATACGAACAGAAGTTCCTGATCTTACGGCACTGCCGGAGGACCTCCCATATGATCTTGTCGATGTTGTACTGGTGATCTTTATATCTCGCCTTGTTACGGTTCTTCCATAAGACTCACGTAGTAGCTGCCGCAACGATCTGGTGTCCGTAGGATATGGATGCCCAGCCAAGAGATCGTAGAAGCACCTACCTCCCTGAGCCTGACTACATCGCTGGGACAGAACTCGCCAGACCTTGACGGGTTGTTCCCCCTGACAGAGGATGTGGTCGACGATTTTTATCTGACGCTCTGAGCAACAATTGCATGCAGACGCTAAGCTGAACCCAATAGTGAGCAGATTGTCATCAGTGGGTAGCTTCTTCTGATGTGCCCTCCAAAGAAGGATGACCACTTCTTGGGGATGCAAGTCTGCCAGAAGGCTGCAATAATCGGAGTTGGCATCCCAGGACCGCGGGCTACCTGTCTGGCCGAGCACACGGAGAAGCATCCCGAAAGTTCGACTGACCACCTCAGCTCATCTGCTTTATTATCGATCTTTAGACCTCGACGACGGATACAATCTACAGCCTCATCTTCGGCCCAATCATGGACCTTGGCCCAATTCCAGTCGTTCCCAGAGTAGTCCCACAAATCTTTGATCTTGTTGTTCCCTCGGGCCGCCGGCAGGCTGGGAAGCAAGGAATTTATCGCCCAACGTTCAAGGAAGGTCGAGGATTCTCTATCGCCCAAATGAAGGCGGATCACCGGTTCGGCAATAGTGTGCCCGATGAGGATACGTCGCCACGCCGTTGAGGATCTGCTGTTAGGGATGGCCTGTGACGGGTGAATGTACTTGAAATATCTGGCCTTCATGAATCTAGCCCATAGGTTCTGATTTGCTCGAAGCTTCCACCACAGCTTCATCGAGAATGCATCCACAATGTGAGAAAGTTTTAGGAAGCCCATACCCCCTTCCTTGGTGGGTCTAGCCATGGTGTCCCAACTAGCCCAATGATGCTTAACGTGGCCTCCGTTGTGCCCCCAAAAGAAGTCACTAAGGATGCTTTCCACCAAAGAAAGTACCTTCTTGGGCGGGGAGCACGCTGCCAGGGTATATATGGGTATGGATGTGAGAACATGTTTAATGAGAATCATCTTACCGCCTGGGGATAAGGTAGTGTTGTGCCACCCCTCCAGTTTTCTCCTGACTCTGTTAATCAGGTCATCAAAAATGTTAGCGTTAGATTTACCATATACGAGGGGACATCCGAGGTATTGGAACGAAGGGTGTTTAATGAAGAAAGAGGTGATATTGGAGATGCTAGCCGTATTCTCTCTCTTGATGTTGTGGTGGACATAGATGATGTCACCCCCAGTTTTCAAGAACAAGGGTATTTTGGACATTTTTTAAATTTTTAACATTTTTGGAATTTTATAATTTTATTAAATATTTTATATGATTTGTTTAGTGTGGTTCGAGTTTCGTCTCGTTCCGACTTGAGATAGTGACTCGGGTAGCTTAGTCTCTAGATGGGACTCAACTTAAGTTAGACACGGCCCACTTGGTTCACAAATTAGATTGGTTAGACTAGTCTATTTCCCCTTTATTAGATTAGTTGATTAGAGACTCAAACTAGATCCTTTTGACCCCAAACTTGAACCTAGGCTAGACCAAACCAAATAGGACTAGAGAGGGGTGTTTGGGACATTTCACAATGCCCCAAACTAGTCCTACTTGGCCGGCCACTAGGAGGAGGGATTAATTTCATTCCCTCTTTGGAAACTTGCCTCTTTTGAAACTCTCATGTGTTCTTCCCCAATTTTGGAGCTTTTGTATTGATTTGATCTCTAAATCAAATCAATCCTTCACATATTCTTCCATCAATCCTCTCCTTATTGCCAAGGAAGGTTGCTACCAAGGAATGGAAGAGAAGTGCAAGGTAGAAGTGTCCATTTGAGAAGTTCTTCGTATCGAGAAGGTTTCATTAGGATTCACTCCTAATAGGTATAAAGCTTTCCTCTAAACTTGTTAACATGCATTTTGAGTAGTTTTGAATCCATAGAATAAACCCTCTTGTTAGAACAACCATTAGAATTAAGTTAGAGGCCATTTGGAGTCCTCTAATGTGTGTTTACATGTAGCTTTGTGTCCTAATGGGGAGTTGTTGAAATATGACACCCCATGTGTATGTTGAAATGCCAATAGTGTAAATTAGTTCTAATTTCATGTTTTGTTGCTTTAGAGGGTTGCTAGTGTGTGTGTGTGGAAGGGTAGGTTGTGTCTCTACTTGGATACTAGGAGTGGTGTCCAAGTATCATGAGTTTTTATATCATACTCATATATTATAACATGTGTTTTAGTTATATAAATATTAGGACTGTTATAGATATCTTTTTTCATTTCCTTGTTGTAGTTTAGTTGTAGTTAGATTATTTATTTGGTTTATAGTTAGTTGTGGTTGTGGTGCTGTGAAGAGGGTGGAGAATTTGATATAGAGAGTGAGATAGAGAGATAGATAGGGAGAAGTAGAGAGTGGCAATGGAGGGGGAGCTGCTGCCTTTGGCAGCAGCAGTGTCACCTCCAATTTTCATGAACAGGAGTATTTTGGTCATTTTCCACTTTAGAATAATTTTGGAATTATTTATTTATTTATGATATTATTTTGGGGTTATTTGAGTCGAGTTCGAATTTTAACTCAATCCGACTTGTATCAGGGACCCGGGGTAGCTTTGACTCTAGTGGAACCCACTCATTAGTTAGGCATAGCACACATGACATTATTTTAGTTAGTGTGTTAGACTAATTATTTATGGATAGGTTTGGTTTAATTAGAGACTTAAAACATGACTAAATTAGCCTCAACCTAAAACCTTTTTCTAATATTAATTAATAAGACAAGTTGGGATGTTTTAGTCATTGGATAGGGGGACACCTACGCCCACACATGGCCGGCCACTAGGGGATAGGGATGGACCCTCCTTTGTTATTATCCACACTATTTTCTCTCTCTTATTCTTCCCTAAAAATTAGAGAGAAGTCTCCATTCTTTTCCACATCAAATCAATCCATTCCTTTATCAATCCCTTTCTTTTCTTCTCTATTTTCATCAAGAGGAGGAGCTAGCTAGATTTAGGAAGTTTTGGAACTTGTTCGTGTCCATTTGGAGGTCTCTTCGTGTCGGTGTCGTATCGGAAGGAGTTTTCTTAGATTTGATCAACCGAAAGGTATAATCTCTCTTCTATTTCATTCCTACATGCATTTAGGATTAATTTGAACCCATAGGAATGACCCCCACAGTTGTATCTCCATTTGTGTCCGTTTCTGTCCATTTGGAGGTCATAGGAGTGTCTTTTGTGTTGTGTTTTGTGTCCTAGTGGAAAACCCCCAATTTTGGACACACCATGTGGTTGATATTTGTGTGAATGATTTATTCCTATTTTTAATCTCAGATTTTAGAATTTCTAAAATGTTAATCTTCATGGTATCTTAATGTATCACAATATATATATATATATATATATATATATATATATATATATATATATATATATATATATATATATCATTTGTTATATATATCATTTTTATATATATTAAGGTTGTATATATCATTTGTTATATATATATTAAGGTTGTATATATGTGTCTCTATATATTGTGTGTCTAATATGTATTTATTGGTGTGTGTGGAGATATGGAGAGTGAGAGAGGGATTATGAGTTGGAGTAATATAGAGAGGGTGTTAGAGTAGAGAGTTAGAGAGTGATAGAGAGAGTGAGGAAGTAAAGGAATGGAGGGGGGAATTTAGGATAGCAATAGCAGCAGGTTGAGAGGGAGCTGCTTTGTAAGCCCCTGTTTTTCAATTTTAGTTTTAGTAGTGCTACTTAATTTTTTTTATGTTAGTTTTGGCCTTAAAATATTTTATTAGGATTTTTAGGAATTTTCTATAATTTCTAAATGAGTTTTATATATAAAAATATCACTTTGCAAATTATTTGAAATTAATTAAATAGGTTTTGCAATTTTCTGAAATGATTTTATATCAGTTTGTAATAAATTATTTGTTCTTAATTGAGGAATGCAAATAATATTTTGCATTTTAATACTGAAAAACCCCTTTTGTAATTTCCTAATCTAGGAAAACCTAACTGCAAATCTACCAAACCCCCCCCACACACGACCAACTCTCTCTCTCTCCTCCAGCTCTCACCCGCTCCCGTTGACCCTGTCCCGACCGACTACGACCGCTGCCCCCGCCGAATCCGGCTGCCCCCACCGCCTCGAAAGCCTCTATAAAAGTCCCCACACTCCCCTGAGCTAAACCCTAACCCTAAATCTCCCCCACGACCAACCGCTGCCCCGTTCTTCCCCGACGAACTCCCAAACCCTAACCCTACTCCGACGAGCTCCGCCCAGGCCCACCGTCGACCTTCACCGCCAACCACCACCACCATTCGACGCGCCTCGACGAGACACGTCGATCGCCACCCGCTCCGCCACCGTCCCGACCGCTCCTCCGCCGTCCCCGACCTTCGAATCACCCTTCAACTCGCCGGACACGTGAGTGTCAGTGTTCCCCTGTGTCGTGCGTGTCTCGTGTTGGGTCGGAAGTGTTCGCCGTGTCCTGGCAAATACTTTGATAGAACTGGACACGCGAGATTGAACTCGTGCGTGTCGTGCAGGCCTAGGACACGAGGATACCTGTGTCCTTAACTGTCAGGACACAGGATGGTTTTTATATATTTTTTTTTATGTTAATTCACTTGTTACTAAATAAAATAAACCCAACCCTTTCCCTAACACAACTGATGGGCTGACCCCCTGGCCAGCACATCCTAATCTAAACCCCTCCCCCCCCGGCGCGCGCTGTGTTGGCTCGGGTTCGAGCCCGGCCACTGCTGCATTTTCCTTTTCTTTTTCTTTTCTTTTTCCTTTCTCTTTTCTTTTGTTATTTATGTATATTTATATATATATGTATATACATATATTTGAATATATATATAATTATATATATACTGTATTTTTGTATATATACTTACGATTTTTCTTATGTATATATACTTTATTCTCTTGTACTTTATTATTCTATGTATATATATAAATATATGTATTATGTATACATATATATTTATGTATATATATTTCCTTGTGTATATATATATATTACTATATATATATACTATTATATGTATATGTATACATTATTTTTGTATATATATATATTATATAGTTGAGTTTTTCTTATGTGTGTGTATATATATATATATATATATATATATATATATATATATATATATATATATATATATATATATATATATATATAATATATAGTTGGGTATTTTCTTATATGCATAAATATCTCTATATTTATGTATATATATATATATAAATTATTTTTGTATTTCACTTAGCTTAGTACAAATTATCTTTATAAGATAATATTCATACTTTTATAGTTACTATGTAAAACTTTACCTTATTAAAATGTTAATATTTATTTTGCAGTCCTATCACCTAGTATTTTCTGTATATTTAAATTTCTGCAACCATTTGGTGTCCAAGCCTAGCATGGGTATTTGGGCCCAAATGTGTTTTCACACATTCAAGACCTGTACAAGTCATATTGGACTTGATTCATGGCCTTGGGTCCTGTATTTGAACTTTGGTTCAAATTATATACATGGACAAAATACGCAGATAATTAATTATTGTGTGCATTGTTGTTTTTGATTTTCAAAAAAAATACTTAGAGTACTGCTAAAATTATGAAAAAATGGTTTTAGATACTATGTTAAGTTAGCTAATTTATTATAATTTTTGTAGTATTTAATTTACTGTTTTGCCACTAGTTTGGCATATGAAATCATAAACTCATTTTCTGTATACTTAGGAAATCTGATTTTTATAAAATATTTGTACTGGTTAATAAATTCCAGAAAAATTATAATAAATTTCTATGATTAACAAGGATCACCTTGGTACTTTACTTTAAGAAAAACTAGGCTTTTTGTCTACTTCAAAAATTGTTAGAACACAATGACCTTTTGATTTATTTATTGATTAATTACGACTTGTAGTTTTTGTGTTATTTGGAGTTTTAGTCGTGTTGAACCCCATCCCTCACTAGTGTAAAGACCCTAGAAAGTTAGTTAACATAATGTGTCACCCCCACATTGGTCTCCTATGCCAAGTCATTATTTTGGCTAGGTGCCCAATCACAAGTCGTGTTTTACCAATTAGTGTCCTAGTGTTTTAGCTTAGTGTAAAACTAAGTTGTTGTATTTACTTCTACAGCGACGAGTTACTGGACATCCATAGCACTGTTATCGCAGCTTGTTTTGTTTTGCTTTGCTAGAGGCAAGTACTTTCTACGAACTTTATATATTGTCACATAAATGAACTGCAAACCCTACCATGTTAAATGCTGATCCTTGGGGTAGCAAGTTAGATCTTTACATGTTGTACTTTCAGTTACTACCATGCTTAAAACAGTCTTGATGTATCTCTCACATGATTAGAATATGGGTTATGGAGAAACTGATAGTATTGTACGTGATCACGACCCCCCTACAGTAGCGAGCTCGGTCGCATTCTATATGCATACCTTGCCGCAGGCCATTACCCCACATGTCTGTACGGATGTACACTTATGCTTGTTATCTTGTACGTATGTACATTTCATTATGTGCCCTCCAGCACATTGTACATCTATTGACCGATCACGTACTTGCTACAGTTTTAAATATTACATATACATCTGTCTCTATGATACGTGTGTCCTTGCCATGATAGATTGAGTGATGCCATGCTTTCCAGTTATTCCTCTCATGTTCATTTCCATGTTTCATATGCTAGTTTGCTAGATTTAGTACTTGCTCCCCTCCTGACAGGATAACGTTGTAGGTATCCTTACTGAGGAGGAGTTACTCTGCGACACATACTATGGAGATACTGCCGAGGACCCGGCTCTGCTTTACGAGGATGTTCCTGCGGGGAACCTCGCCTAGTTGTCTTTTGTTTACTTAGACTTTTGAGAGTAGACATGTATTAGACTACATCATTTTGTAACTGGACATGTATCCAGTTTTACATTTCAGTTTACTTGTACTTGGACGTTTACTATATACGATGACTTTTGTGTTTGGAGCATTTATGATTCTTCTTCACTTATAGAACTGTTAGTACATTTAGTCTTATCCTGTTGTCTTTAGAACAGCTTGCTACGTTTTATCTCAACGTAGGCTGGGCATGACTCGGCCTGGCCCAACAATTTAGGTAGCGGGTCGTGACATATTTTTAGTGGTGGCCCATGCAGGTCCTGACTAAACTGTTTGGTTACGTTATTGTACCAAGCATGCCTGCAATTAGGAACTTAAGGTAATTAGGCAACATTAGGAAAGACGCTTAGAACACCTGGAGGAATGCTAGTATTGCAACATAGGAAATATGTCACATGTTTGCTATTATAATTAGATTTTCTTGCATATGATTGCTTACTTTAAACAAAGTCCTTATAAGTCTTTTATGTGTAACTTAGATGGTGCTTACTCGCTCGTCCCAGTATGTTACCCCCGAGAATGGGGCCCTCCATATCCAGTCAGCTGACCAGTTGATTGATACACCTCCACCTACCACATTCTCCCACTCTACAGATCCACAGACCCAGATACCTCCTTCCACATCCCAGTCCCAGCAGGCCCCGATACTTCCACCACCCCCTATCACTATACCCACCCAGGCTTCCGTCACACTCGACGGGACCCAGCTGCTCACACTGATCCAGGGGTTCCTAACAACCCATCAGGAGCAGACTATCCTACTCCGCCAGAGCATGGAGCGTTCTGAGGGACGTCCCGTGGTCCCACCACATGTAGAGCCACGGCAGAGAGCGGGGACGGTCAAGGACTTCATGGGTCTGAATCCCAAGGAGTTCTCAGGGACTGAGGGCATAGTAGTAGCTGATGACTGGCTAGATTCTGTAGAGAGGAAGCTTCTGGGAGTTAGGATGCCGGATGACCTTCAGGTCGAGGCAGCAGGATTTCTGCTGATAGACTTAGCCGGAGTCTGGTTCAGGAATGAGCCATTGTTCGCGAGAGGTAGAGCCACCTGGGACCAGTTCAAGACCTAGTTCAAGAAGAAATTCTTCTCGACCACTGCTAGAGTAGCCATGGGGCTACGATTCCAGAACATCCAGCAGGGGAACCGTTCTGTTGATGACTATGCGGGAGAGTTTAGTCGCCTGAGCCATTTTGCTCCTAGTCTGGTTGCTGATCCAGAGGAGATGACCCGTAGGTTTTGCCATGGTCTAGTTCCAGACATTGGCATTCTTATAGTGGCGAACGGTACAACTGACTACTACCAGAGCCTAGAGTTAGCCCGGAGCATCGAGGAGCGTCTTCTGTCATGCAAGAGGCCGGCTTCTGTACATCATGAGGGACCGTCCAAGCGTCAGGTTTTCCAGCAGAAAGCACCGACGCCACCCCAGCAGACTTACCGTCCCTCTACACCACACCATCAGACCCCGCCAGTTCGAGCCCCGGGACCTCGTCAGCAGCAGCAGCAGAGAGGAGCTATATGTTCTTTCTGCGGAAGACCAGGGCACGACAGCTCCATTTGCAGGAAGAGGTTGAAGCAGTGCTTAGCTTGTGGGTCTGCCACCCATCAGATTCGGGACTGTCCATTAGCGAAGCCTAGAGGACCACTCCCGACGCAGCAGCAGAGGTTTGGGCAGTATCTGCAGCAGCAGAAGGGACCTCAGGGGAAGGTCTATAGCCTAGCCCTTGAGCCAGAGCCGGAGCAGGTTTCAGAGCCCGATTACTTAGCTGACGTCATTACAGGTCATGTTTATTTGCATACTTTTCTAGCTCTATGTTTGTTTGATTCTGGTGCATCTCATAGCTTCCTATCATTAGAGTTTATGCAAGAACATCACTTAGTATCTACACCTACTGCGGAGATTAGCAGAGTAATGACGGGAGGAGGACCAGTGCCTATTAGAGCTAGCTATAGATGCTCTATTATGATAGCCGGGAGAGAGTTCGAGGGGCGATTCTTTGTGATGCCACTCCCCGGTTATGATATCATATTGGGGATGGACTGGCTTAGCTATGCCCATGCATCTATAGATTGCCATGAGGGTAGTATTTTGTTCAGTCTCCCGGGCACAGCACCATTCAGTGTCAGGAGGGCAGGGCCGGAGATCAGCCTAGAGCCGAACTGTTGTACTACAGTCGGGGACGCAGCACCGCCACACCCTACCATTAGGGAGTTTATGGATGTATTCCCAGAGGATCTTCCAGGACTTCCGCCTGACAGAGATATGGAGTTCACTATAGATTTAGTGGCGGGTTCATCACCAGTATCCCGGGCTTGCTATAGAGTGAATCCCAAGGAGGCCATAGAGATGAAAGAGCAGATTGATGACCTGTTGAAAAAGGGTTTCATTCGATCCAGTGCTTCTCCATGGGGAGCACCAGTGCTCTTTGTGCCTAAGAAGGATGGTACAGTCCGGTTGTGTATTGATTACCGGGCCTTGAATGCCATCACCATCAAGAACAAATATCCTTTGCCCAGGATAGATGATTTATTCGACCAGTTGAGCGGGGCGAAGGTATTTTCCAGGATAGACTTGAGATCCGGGTACCACCAGGTGAAGGTTAGGCCAGCAGACATCCAGAAGACGGCGTTCAACACGAAGTACGGGCAGTACGAGTTTCTGGTGATGCCATTTGGTCTCACAAATGCGCCAGCTGTCTTTATGAACTTGATGAATAAGACATTTCACCAGTATCTGGATAAGTTCGTCGTAGTGTTTATCGACGACATCCTGATATACTCGAAGACGCCGGAGGAGCATGCAGAGCACTTGCGGATAGTTTTGGGGATTCTGAGACAGGAGAGATTGTTTGCCAAATTACCGAAGTGCGAGTTCTTTTTAGACCGAGTGGAGTTTCTCGGCCATGTAGTCACTGGAGATGGAATCTCGGTGGATCCCAGGAAGATTACTGCAGTTGAGACGTGGAAGGCTCCGACGTCAGTTTCAGAGATCAGGAGCTTTCTGGGTTTAGCAGGCTATTATAGAAAGTTCGTCCAGGACTTTGCTAGGATAGCTGAACCCATGACGAAGCTGACGCGGAAGGACGCAGAGTACATTTGGTCAGAGGACTGCCAGGCGGCATTTGAGGAGCTGAAGAGGAGGCTGACGACCGCTCCAGTTCTGACATTACCTTCAGGTTCTGGAGGTTTCACCATTTACAGCGATGCTTCTGGGAAGGGACTAGGATGTGTCCTACAGCAGCATGGGAAAGTGATTGCTTATGCATCTTGGCAATTGTGGACTCATGAGAGAAATTATCCTACCCATGACCTCGAGTTAGCTGCGGTGATCTTTGCACTCAAGTTATGGAAACATTACTTATACGGAAAGCGTGTGGAAATTTTTACTGACCACAAAAGCTTGAAGTATGTGTTCACGCAGAAAGAGCTGAACATGAGGCAAAGACGATGGTTGGAGTTGATGAAGGACTTCGACATCGATTTACAGTATCACCCCGGGAAGGCAAATGTGGTGGCGGATGCGCTGAGCAGGCATCCGATGGCATGGTACCTGATGATTGATCGGCATTTGCTGGAGGATCTGGAGAAGCTCGGTATCGAGCTAGTTCGGCCAGGATCAGTGATACAGATGATGGCGCTTGACATTCAGTCAGGTTTGATAGAGCAGATCAGGGAGGCACAGTCTACAGATGAGAGCCTGCACAGACTTCGACCCCAGGCATTAGCTGGATTGCTGGATGACTTCACTATAGCAGAGGATGGATCCCTGAGGCATGGCAGCCGATTGTGCGTGCCGAAGGGAGAGCTAGTAGAGGCAGTTTTGCAGGAGGCGTACCGATCGAGATATTCTATTCACCCTGGTGCTAACAAGATGTACCGTGACTTGCGGGAACATCTTTGGTGGCACGGGATGAAGAGGGATGTATCATATTTCATCTCGAGATGCCTAGTTTGCCAGCAGGTCAAGGCGGAGCGCCAGAGGCCAGCTGGTTTGTTGCAGCCATTACCCATTCCCGAGTGGAAGTGGGAACATATTACGATGGACTTCGTTTCAGGGCTTCCTCGTTCCCAAGAAGAGAAGGATGCCATCTGGGTCACCGTAGACAGGCTGACGAAGTGTGCGCACTTTATACCCTTCAAGGTGGGGCTTTCCACCAAGAAGTTGGCGAAGCTATATATGCAGCAGATAGTTCGCCTACACGGAGTGCCGGTGAGCATCGTATCAGAAGAGACAGTAGATTTACATCCCACTACTGGAGGAGCTTGTAGGAGGAGTTGGGCAGTAGGCTCAAGTTCAGTACGGCGTACCACCCACAGACAGACGGGCAGTCCGAGAGGACGATACAGACACTGGAGGATATGCTGAGGACCTGCGTGCTGGACTTCGGAGGATCATGGGAGAGCCATCTGCACTTGGTAGAGTTTTCATACAACAACAGCTACCAGGCCAGTATTGGTATGTCTCCTTTCGAGGTGCTATATGGACGACGATGTCGCACACCGCTCTTTTGGGATGATGTCGGAGACAGAGTTATGCTTGGGCCAGAGATGATCACGGATGCAGCAGAGAAAGTCGGAATGATCAGAGACAGGCTCAGAGTAGCTCAGGACAGGCAGAAACACTGGACTGATGCTAGTCGCAGGCCGATGGAGTTCGCAGACGGTGATATGGTGCTAGTGAAGATATCACCTACCAGAGGGACGATCCGGTTCGGACGAGGAGGGAAGTTGAGCCCCAGATACATCGGGCCATTCGAGGTACTTGGCAGAATTGGAGAGGTAGCTTACAGGGTTATACTTCCACCCAATCTAGCAGGAGTTCACGACGTCTTTCACGTATCTCAGCTGAGGAGATATGTTCCAGACCCCAGTCATGTGCTAGATCATTCAGAGTTGGAGGTCGGACCGAGCCTTACAGTTTCTGAGCAGCCAGTGGAGATATTAGACAGGAGAGAGAAGAGGCTGAGGAACAAGGTTATACCCCTAGTACGAGTAGCTTAGAGCCGTCACTCCCCAGGTGAATCTACTTGGGAGAGGGAGTCGGACATGAGGGAGAGATACCCTTACTTGTTCGATCCAACCGCTGCGAGGGAACCACCCGTTCCCGCTTGATACCTTAGAGGTTAGTTTCGATCGCAGCCTTAGTCATTTTGTTGCATTGCTTGCTATGTTAGAATATTGTAGGTCTTCAATCCTTATGAATTTCGAGGACGAAATTTTTCAAGGAGGGAAGACTTGTAAGCCCCTGTTTTTCAATTTTAGTTTTAGTAGTGCTACTTAATTTTTTTATGTTAGTTTTGGCCTTAAAATATTTTATTAGGATTTTTAGGAATTTTTTATAATTTCTAAATGAGTTTTATATATAAAAATATCACTTTGCAAATTATTTGAAATTAATTAAATAGGTTTTGTAATTTTCTGAAATGATTTTATATCAGTTTGTAATAAATTATTTGTTCTTAATTAAGGAATGCAAATAATATTTTGCATTTTAATACTGAAAAACCCCTTTTGTAATTTCCTAATCTAGGAAAACCTAACTGCAAATCTACCAAACCCCCCCCCCCCCACACACACGACCAACTCTCTCTCTCTCCTCCAGCTCTCACCCGCTCCCGTTGACCCTGCCCCGACCGACTACGACCGCTGCCCCCGCCGAATCCGGCTGCCCCCACCGCCTCGAAAGCCTCTATAAAAGTCCCCACACTCCCCTGAGCTAAACCCTAACCCTAAATCTCCCCCACGACCAACCGCTGCCCCGTTCTTTCCCGACGAACTCCCAAACCCTAACCCTACTCCGACGAGCTCCGCCCAGCCCCACCGTCGACCTTCACCGCTAACCACCACCACCATTCGACACGCCCCGACGAGACGCGTCGATCGCCACCGCTCCGCCACCGTCCCGACCGCTCCTCCGCCGTCCCCGACCTTCGAATCACCCTTCAACTCGTCGGACACGTGAGTGTCAGTGTTCCCCTGTGTCGTGCGTGTCTCGTGTTGGGTCGAAAGTGTTCGCCGTGTACTGGCAAATACTTTGATAGAACTGGACACGCGAGATTGAACTCGTGCGTGTCGTGCAGGCCTGGGACACGAGGATACCTGTGTCCTTAACTGTCAGGACACAGGATGGTTTTTATATTATTTTTTTTATGTTAATTCACTTGTTACTAAATAAAATAAACCCAACCCTTTCCCTAACACAACTGATGGGCTGACCCCCTGGCCAGCCCATCCTAATCTAAACCCCCCCCCCCCCTCCCCCCCGCGCGCGCTGTGTTGGCTCGGGTTCGAGCCTAGCCACTGCTGCGTTTTCCTTTTCTTTTTATTTTCTTTTTCCTTTCTCTTTTTCTTTTGTTATTTATGTATATTTATATATATGTATATACATATATTTGTATATATATATATAATTATATATATACTGTATTTTTGTGTATATACTTACGGTTTTTCTTATGTACATATACTTTATTCTCTTGTACTTTATTATTCTATGTATATATATAAATATATGTATTATGTATACATATATATTATGTATATATATTTCCTTGTGTATATATTATATATATTACTATATATATATATATATATATATACTATTATATGTATATGTATACATTATTTTGTATATATATATATTATATAGTTGAGTTTTTCTTATGTGTATATATATATATATATATATATATATATATATATATATATATATATATATAATATATATATATAAATATATATATATATATATATATAATATATAGTTGGGTATTTTCTTATATGCATAAATATCTCTATATTTATGTATATATATATATATATATATATATATATATATATATATATATATATATATATATAAAAATATATATATATATATATAAAAAAAAAAATATATATATATATATATATATATATATATATATATATTATTTTTGTATTTCACTTAGCTTAGTACAAATTATCTTTATAAGATAATATTCATACTTTTATAGTTACTATGTAAAACTTTACCTTATTAAAATGTTAATATTTATTTTGCAGTCCTATCACCTAGTATTTTCTGTATATTTAAATTTCTGCAACCATTTGGTGTCCAAGCCTAGCATGGGTATTTGGGCCCAAATGTGTTTTCACACATTCAAGACCTGTACAAGTCATATTGGACTTGATTCATGGCCTTGGGTCCTGTATTTGAACTTTGGTTCAAATTATATACATGGACAAATACGCAGATAATTAATTATTGTGTGCATTGCTGTTTTTTATTTTCAAAAAATACTTAGAGTACTGCTAAAATTATGGAAAAATGGTTTTTAGATACTATGTTAAGTTAGCTAATTTAGTATAATTTTTGTAGTATTTAATTTACTGTTTTGCCACTAGTTTGGCATATGAAACCATAAACTCATTTTCTGTATACTTAGGAAAACTGATTTTTATAAAATATTTGTACTGGTTAATAAATTCCAGAAAAATTATAATAAATTTCTATGATTAACAAGGATCACCTTGGTACTTTACTTTAAGAAAAACTAGGCTTTTTGTCTACTTCAAAAATTGTTAGAACACAATGACCTTTTGATTTATTTATTGATTAATTACGACTTGTAGTTTTTGTGTTATTTGGAGTTTTAGTCGTGTTGAACCCCATCCCTCACTAGTGTAAAGACCCTAGAAAGTTAGTTAACATAATGTGTCACCCCCATATTGGTCTCCTATGCCAAGTCATTATTTTGGCTAGGTGCCCAATCACAAGTCGTGTTTTACCAATTAGTGTCCTAGTGTTTTAGCTTAGTGTAAAACTAAGTTGTTGTATTTACTTCTACAGCGACGAGTTACTGGACATCCATAGCACTGTTATCGCAGCTTATTTTGTTTTGCTTTGCTAGAGGCAAGTACTTTCTACGAACTTTACATATTGTCACATAAATGAACTGTAAACCCCACCATGTTAAATGCTGATCCTTGGGGTAGCAAGTTAGATCTTTACATGTTGTACTTTCAGTTACTACCATGCTTAGAACAGTCTTGATGTATCTCTCACATGATTAGAATATGGGTTATGGGAAAACTGATAGTATTGTACGTGATCACGACCCCCCTACAGTAGCGAGCTCGGTCGCATTCTATATGCATACCTTGCCGCAGGCCATTACCCCGTATGTCTGTATGGATGTACACTTATGCTTGTTAACTTGTACGTATGTACATTTCATTATGTGCCCTCCAGCACATTGTACATCTATTGACCGATCACGTACTTGCTTCAGTTTTAAACATTACATATACATCTGTCTCTATGACACGTGTGTCCTTGCCATGATAGATTGAGTGATGCCATGCTTTCCAGTTATTCCTCTCATGTTCATTTCCATGTTTCATATGCTAGTTTGCTAGATTTAGTACTTGCTCCCGTCCTGACAGAATAACGTTGTAGGTGTCCTTACTGAGGAGGAGTTACTCTGCGACACATACTATGGAGATACTGCCGAGGACCCGGCTCTGCTTTACGAGGATGTTCCTGCGGGGAACCTCGCCTAGTTGTCTTTTGTTTACTTAGACTTTTGAGAGTAGACATGTATTAGACTACATCATTTTGTAACTGGACATGTATCCAGTTTTACATTTCAGTTTACTTGTACTTGGACATTTACTATATACGATGACTTTTGTGTTTGGAGCATTTATGATTCTTCTTCACTTATAGAACTGTTAGTACATTTAGTCTTATCATGTTGTCTTTAGAACAGCTTACTACGTTTTATCTCAACGTAGGCTGGGCATGACTCGGCCTGGCCCAATAATTTGGGTAGCGGGTCGTGACATGCTTCCCCCTTGGCAGCAGCAGTGAGTGGCAGCAGTCCCCACAGGGGACTGCATTTCGAGCAGCAGCAGTACCAGTAGGAACTGCTACTTTGTAGCAGTGAGAGGGGCAGAATCAGCCCCTAGCAGCAGCAGCATTAGCAGTAGGAACAGCACCAGTAGCATCATAGGAACAACCCCATTGCAGTCCAACCATAGTCAACCATTCCCCCATTCGTTCAATCATTCATATGTTCATTCATTCAATCATTCATATGTTCATTCATTCAATCATTCATATGTTCATTCATTATCCTTCCATTTCATCCATTCTTTCATTCACCCATCCATACACATCCATATTTCCATTCATTCACTCATCTATTCATTCACCTATTCCATTCATTCACTCATCTATTCATTCACCTATTCCATTCATTCACTCATTCATTCATTCAATTTCCCTTTTCATTTCATCCTTCCATACATATCCATACACATCCATATCACCATTTATTCATCTATTCATCCTTTCCAACTCAAATCAGTCCCTTAACCCTAGAATGTTTAGGTGTGAGGGTTAGTTAGAGTGTTAGTAACCATGTTAAGGTTGGTATACTAGTGAGGTAATTAGGACTTATCCTATTTCTAGAATAAGTCCTAAGATACTTCTAGATATGAAATTAGAGTATCAAGATACCATGGCATGGTATCGGGATACGACGGCATGGTATTAGGATACATTGTTGAGGTAGAAGTGTCTAGAAACTAAGGTAAGGGGTGTGATAGTAAGTTTACCTTGGTAAGGTAATAGGGTGAGTTAAGGTAATTGTTTATAGCTAAGGTAAGTGATTTAGGGTTTAAGATATGGTTAGGATTTGGGTCCCTTGGTTGGTAATGGTTAGAAATAGTGCTCCTAGACTAGTTTTGACCTCGGTTGACCGTTTTGACCAAAAGTCAATGAAAGTCAACAAAAAGTCAAACTTAGCCTAAAAGTGATTTGGGTCCCTTGGTTGGTAATGGTCAGAAATAGTGCTCCTAGACTAGTTTTGACCTCGGTTGACCGTTTTGACCAAAAGTCAATGAAAGTCAACAAAAAGTCAAACTTAGCCTAAAAGTGACTAGAATTGACCGAAACCAAACCAGAGTTGACCAGTTGACTGAAAGTCAACAGTTGGTCAACATTAGCCTAGTTTGACCTAGGGTTGACCTAGAGTTGACCAGGGTTGACCAGTTGACTAAAAGTCAACTATAAGTCAACCTTTGACCTAGTTTGACCTAGTTTGACTTGAATTGACTTCCAGTGACCTAGTATGACCTAGTATGACCTAGTTTGACCTAGTTTGACTTAGACTTGCATATCACGACTTAAATTAGTTTTTCTTTCATTATAAAACCCTGGTTGACTTATAGTATCTCATCTTTAGGTCTGTGATTACTCTGAGCGTCTGTTCACCTTATCAGCTCGGGACCACAGGCGAGTACATCCACTAATAGTTTTTATTGTCTTGATATCTGCTATATCCGATTCAATTGTAGTGTCTTACTCGATTTCCAATCACGATAGTTCACGGTCTAGTATATGTTGGATCATGACATGAGATATTGTTCCTAAATTTTCTTGGTATCTTGGTATATTTCCTGTCTTGTTCCCTGTAGTTGTATAGACGCCAATTTCTAAGGAAACTTGCTACCCTCTTATGAAATCATGTGTCATGACGTGTCTTGTCCAGATCTATTATACTATTCGGGGATGGAGGAATTATTAGGGCAATATGATCAAAGCCTTCCTGTCACTATATTCTTGTGCTTGTGTCACCCTCACCTCATGTTGGGTGTAGCAAGATCTTATTCATGTGCTCGTTATCCAGGTTGGCCAGCATGACCCTTTCCAGATTTTTTTGTGATTGTTGGGCCAAGTGGATAGCCTGTCCTGTAACATTCCCAAGCCGATCACATAACGCTCTAATAATTCAAGGCATATTTTATATTTAGTTTATCTCATCTTATATCCTGCTCAGTTCTACATTCAGTACTTTTCTTACCATGCGATGATATTCATTTACTCACATGTTCTACATGCCTTTATGCTATACCTTGATTGGAGGCCAAGTTCTGTTCGGGAGAAGGGTTACAACCCCGGTTCTTGTTTGGTTTAAGGGTTGTAACTCGGCTTCCGAATGGTTTCCAAGTCATCCTATATCTTTGTCTTGTATTTTATTATACTGTCTCTTATAGAATTTGTCAATTCATATGGAACTGTTGTTTGTGTTTGTACTTGCTTATTTTTATGACAGAATACCGTTGATATATTACAGATGATTCTGAGGCAGACTGCTCGACCTATTATGGGGTCGAGATAGATGGAGTAGTCCAGGACTATGGCTGATAGTAGAGCCTCTAGAGTTTGCACACCCAGAGTAGTATAGCTTAGTTAGGTTTGCCTGGACTGTGATCCAGCTAGTACTTTCAGACTGTAGTATTCTATATTATATTTTGTGACCCTGTGATATTGTGTATATCTCTGGGCTTGTGTTGGATCTTGAACTTATTTTCTATTTTCATCTATCATATTTTCTTTCCGTGCTATCTACCTTAGTTTTATCTTGTGATTGAGTTATGCCATATTATATTCCTCCGTACGAAAATGACAGGTACCTTTATACTGTTTAGTCGTAGTATCTATAGACGTCATATATACCATTCTACCGTCGATTCTGCGACGTAGGCTGGACGTACCCACGTGCTCGTGCCCCTAATCAGGGTACGGGTCATGACACATTTTTGTGGTGGCCCATGCAGGTCAGTGTCATAATTAGTGCGATCTAGTAATGGTGCTCGACTTAGAGTACTAATTACGAGCCTGCGATTAGGATATAGGATCTAGGATATGATAGGAGTTACTCAATCACATTTTAGAAATTTTTTGATCTTTTGATTACTATGACAACTCTTTTGCATTGAATTTAATTGTCCTTCTTTGATATTCCCTATCATGTGCCATATTGATTCCTTGTTTCAATCTATCCTCAGGATGACGATTACTCGCTCTCAGGTAGCAGGATCTAGTACTGTTCTGGAGAGGCCCGATCCGGTAGGACCTCCACCTTCGGTTGAGGGAGCTACAGTTGAGGAAGTTGCCACCTCAGTTCCTATCCTTCATGCGGGAGTAGCAGCGACGGTTCCAGGAGGTCTTCCACCTCCAGTTGCGGGACCGTCCATAGTCATTCCTGAGACTCTTCCACCGTCACCTCCGCTACCGACTGATGCACAGCAGATGATGGCCCTTCTACAGCAGATGTTGCAGACCCAGAGGGCCCAGGCAGAGGCACAGCGACATCAGACTGACGCATCTTACCGCCAGACAGAGGTGTTACGGCAGAGCATTGAGAACTCCCACCAGCTGGCGATGGCAGCAGTAGAGAGGGTTGTATCGGGTACAGTTCAAGGTACCCCAGTTCAGCAGCAGGGTCAGGGAAGGCATGGCACATGCCTAGATTTCAGAAAGATGAACCCGAGGGAGTTCAAGGGTACCGAGGGTATCATGTATGCAGATGACTGGTTGGAGGATGTCCAGCGGAGCCTAGAGTTAGTAGAGGTCCCGAAAGGGCTTTGGGTGACATCTGTGGCGAGTCAGTTTTTCGATATCGCCTTGACTTGGTTTCGTATGGATCCTCGTACATCGGTGAGGGGTTTGACATGGGAGAACTTCAGGCAGCTCTTTAAGGAGAAGTTCTACCCCGATGTGGCTCGGACAGCTCTGGAGGGACAGTTCGTCGGATTGGTACAGGGGAACTCATCGGTGGACGAGTATGCAGCAGAGTTCTTCCGTCTGAATAGGTTTGCACCAGATCTGATCCAGAATGAGGGGTATAAGGCCCGCAAGTTCCGGAGGGGTCTTATTCATGCGGTTCACACTCGTAGTTCTAGGTGACATGATGCGACCTTCGAGCAGATACTGATGGAGGTGCAGATAGCCGAGGAGGACTTTGGCCTCAAGCCGAAGAGGGACAGCAATGTTATTGGAGTGAGCTCTAGTACGGGGCCAGCGAAGCACCATCATTTCCACCAGAGGCAGTTTTTGCAGCAGCCTCAGTTACAGATTCAGCAGGCACCAACGCGTGCCCACCAGCACCAGGGACAGGGCCAGAGGCAGACTACTCCGTGCGGCTTCTGTAGGAAGCCGGGGCACACTCGAGAGGCCTGTAAGAAGAGGTTGGGTGTATGTCTGTACTGTAGGGCGTCCGACCACCAGCTGAAGGATTCCCACGTTTGTGGAATCCGAGAAGGCCAGGACAGAGTGCAGCAGGCTAGAGGACCAGCAGCTCAGCAGAGAGGTCCTCCACTTCAGACCCAGCAGTAGCACTTCGTACAGCACCAGAAGGAAGCACCTGTGGACAGAGTGTTCGCCTTGACAGCAGGGAAGGAGGTAGAGCCAGTGGGTGATGTTGTGGCAGGTCACGTTCTCCTTGATTCATTCTCTGCTTTTACCTTGTTTGATTCCGGTGCCACTCATAGTTTTGTGTCTGTTTCCTTTGCTCTAAGACACAATATTATTGCTGAGTGCATGGGTAGGACTTGCAAGATATTGACCGGGGGAGGCTGGTTAATAATATCTGCAAGAGACAGAGGGTTACATTAGAAGGCCGGGATTTGAGCGCGTGCTTGCTCGTAAGGCCCCTTCCGATGTACGACATGGTACTCGGAATAGATTGGTTGAGCATGCACCATGCTAGTATATACTATAGAGGAGATAGGGTTCTATTTAGGCCGCCGGGAGAGCCAGAGTTTATATTTTTCAGGGGAGCAACTGAGCCGGAAGATGGGTTCTGTGGAGCTTTGCTGGCAGGGCAGGCATTGCCGCATCCATTGATTGCTGATTTTATGGATGTCTTTTCCGAGGAGTTGCTTGGGATGCCGCCAGATAGAGACGTTGAATTCTCTATAGACTTAGTGCCGGGCGCTGAGCCTATTTAACAGCACGTCTATAGGGTCAACAACAGCGAGTTGGCAGAGCTGAAGAAGCAAGTCGACGAGTTACAGGACAAGGGATTTATCAGATCCAGTTCATCACCTTGGGGTGTGCCAGTTATGTTTGTACCGAAGAAGGATGGTACGATACGCATGTGTATCGATTATAAGGTGCTCAACAACCTCACTATCAAGAACAACTACCCGTTGTCGAGGATTGACGATTTGTTCGATCAGTTGAGCGGTGCGAAGGTGTTTTCGAAGATAGACCTGAGGTCCGGTTATCATCAGCTGAAGGTAAAGCGGGAAGTCGTTCTGAAGACGGCTTTTCGGACTTGGTATGGCCAGTATGAGTTTACTGTCATGCCATTTGGGTTGACCAATGCCCCAGCAGTGTTCATGAACTTGATGAACAAGGTATTCCATCAGTACATTGACAAGTTCGTGGTGGTCTTCATAGATGACATCTTGGTCTACTCAAAGATGCTGGAGGAGCACGAAGAGCATCTGTGGATTATGCTCGAGACTCAGAGGAAAGAGCAGTTGTACGGGAAGCTTTCGAAGTACGAGTTCTTCCTGGACCAGGTCGAGTTCTTGGGTCATGTTGTGACCGAGCACGGGATCTCTGTGGACTAGAAGAAGATTACAGCGGTAGAGTCTTGGTCTACACCCAGTTTAGTTGTCGAGATTCGGAGCTTTCTGGGTTTGGCTGGCTACTATCAGAAGTTCGTCCAGGACTTCTTCCGGATTGCGGAGTCGATGACTAGACTCACCAGGAAGGACGTGGAGTTCGTCTGGACTGAGGAGTGTCAAGCCGCCTTCGATGAGCTGAAGAAGAGGTTGACATCAGCTCCGATCTTAACTTTACCATCTGGGACCGGTGGTTTCTCGATCTACAG
This sequence comes from Iris pallida, assembly GCA_029216955.1. Lineage (NCBI taxonomy): Eukaryota > Viridiplantae > Streptophyta > Magnoliopsida > Asparagales > Iridaceae > Iris > Iris pallida. The sequence continues at coordinate 27,641 of JANAVB010032787.1, forward strand.
TGACGCTTCTGGCAGGGGTTTGGGTTGTGTTCTTCAGCAGCACGGGAAGGTGATTGCCTATGCATCTAGGCAATTATGTCCTCATGAGAAGAACTACCCGACTCACGATCTGGAGTTGGCCGCTGTTATTTTTGCCTTGAAGTTGTGAAAACACTACTTGTATGGAGAGCGGGTTGAGATCTTCACTGATCATAAGAGCTTGAAGTTCGTGTTCACTCAGAAGGAGCTGAACATGTGGCAGAGACGGTGGCTCGAGCTGATAAAAGATTTCGATATCGCCTTGCAGTACCATCCAGGAAAGACCAACGTAGTTGCAGATGCCTTGAGCAGGTATCCAGTAGCTATGTATCTGACGACAAATCGTCATCTTTTGGCTGACCTGGACAGTTTGGGAATCGAGGTGATTATTTCGGGCATAGAGGTACAGATGTGGGGCTTACAGATTCAGTCTGAGTTGATGGACAAGGTCAGATCAGCACAATATGATAATGTTGCCCTGATGAGCATCAGGGAGCAGGTGCGGGCAGGGTTGCTCGACGATTTCTTTATTGCCGAAGATGGGTCGCTGCGGCACGGTGCTTGACTGTGCGTTCCGAGTGAAGAGCTTCGGAAGGAGGTTCTTCAGGAGGCACATCGCTCTCAGTACTCTATGCATCCTGGGGCCAACAAGATGTACATAGATCTGAGGGAGCACATTTGGTGGTACGACATGAAGCACGAGGTAGCTCAGTTTGTATCTCGCTGCTTGCTATGTCAGCAGGTGAAGGCCGAGAGACAGAGGCCTGGTGGGTTGCTACAGCCACTACCTATTTCTGAGTGGAAGTGGGAGCACATCACCATGGACTTTGAGTCCGAACTTCCACGATCTCCCGAAGGAAAAGATACGATTTGGGTCATAGTTAATAGATTGACCAAATCGGCCCACTTCTTGCCTTTCAAAGTGGGGTTGTCTACGGAGAGGCTGGCAGAGCTATACGTTCGTCAGATCATGAGATTACATGGGATTCCTGTGAGCATAGTTTCAGACCGGAATAGTCATTTCACTTCCCATTTCTGGAGGAGTTTACAGACTAGCTTGGGCACCTCGCTCAAGTTTAGTACCGCTTATCATCTCTAGACAGCGGGCAGTCAGAGAGGACTGTCCAAACTTTAGAGGATATGCTTCACACGTGTGTGCTTGATCTCGGGGTTCTTGGGAGGACCATCTTCACCTGGTAGAGTTTGCTTACAACAATAGCTATCATGTCAGTATAGAGATGTCGCCATTCGAGGCTCTGTATGGACGAAAATGCCATACTCCCTTGTCATGGGACGATGTCGGCGAGAGAGTGCTGCTTGGACCGGAGATGGTAGTGGATGCAGCTGAGGAGGTCAGGTTGATTAGAGACAGACTTCGGGTGGCTCAGGATAGGCAGCGGCATTGGGCCAATAGCCACCGGAGACTGTTAGAGTTCGAGGTTAGTTTCAGTTCCTGTTTGTGATGCTTGTGATCATTGTTTGTCTTGTGTGCTGAGTTTGTTTTATGTCTAGGCTGGTGCTTTGGTGTTCCTGAAGATTTCTCGAACACGGGAAACGATTTGCTTTGGCGGAGGCGGAAAGCTTAGTCCGTGCTACATCGGACCTTTCACTATCCTTGAGAGGGTCGGTGCAGTGGCTTATCGACTAGACTTGCCACCTACGCTAGAGGGGATGCCCAACATGTTCCATGTGTCGCAGCTGAGCCGGTACGTGGCAGACCCCAGCCATGTATTGGACCATTCATCGATCGAGGTGGGGCCTACTATTCACTATCCAGAGCAGCCAGTGGAGATTATGGATCGTTGGGAGAAGGTGCTCTGGAACCAGGTAACACCCTTGGTTCGTGTTGCATGGAGGCATCACTCTCTAGGTGAATCTACCTGGGAGAGGGAGGACGACATGCGAGAGCGTTTTCCTTATCTCTTCGAGCCCCGAGGTATAATTCTTTTATTACTGCATGTGATTTCGGTATTTGTTTGTTTTAATTTTAAGGACAAATTTTTTTAAGGTGGATAGATTTGTCACCTCCAGTTTTCATGAATCGGGATATTTGGTCATTTTCTACTTTAGAATAATTTTAGAATTATTTATTTATGATATTATTTTGGGATTATTTGAGTCGGGTTCGAATTTTAACTCAATCTGACTTGTATCGGGGACCCGGGGTAGCTTTGACTCTAGTGGGACCCACTCATTAGTTAGGCATGGCCCACATGACATTATTTTAGTTAGTGTGTTAGACTAATTATTCATGGATATGTTTGGTTTAATTGGAGACTTAAAACATGTCTAAATTAGCCTCAACCTAAAACCTTTTTCTAATATTAATTAATAAGACAAGTGGGGGTGTTTTAGTCATTGGATAGGGGGACACCTATGCCCACACATGGCCGGCCACTAGGGGGATAGGAATGGGCTCTCCTTTGTTATTATCCGCACTATTTTCTCTCTCTTGTTCTTCCCCAAAAATTAGAGAGAAGTCTCCATTCTTTTCCACATCAAATCAATCCATTCCTTCATCAATCCCTTTCTTTTCTTCTCTATTTATATCAAGAGGAGGAGCTAGCTAGATTTGGGAAGTTTTGGAACTTGTTCGTGTCCATTTGGAGGTCTTTTCGTGTCGGTGTTGTATCGGGAGGAGTTTCCTTAGATTTGATCAACCGGAAGGTATAATCTCTCTTTTATTTCATTCCTACATGCATTTAGGATTAATTTGAATCCATAGAAATGACCTCCATGGTTGTATCTCCTTTTGTGTCCGTTTCGTGTCCATTTGGAGGTCATAGGAGTGTCATTTGTGTTGTGTTTTGTGTCCTAGTGGGAAACCCCCAATTTTGGACACACCATATGGTTGATATGTGTGTGAATAATTTATTCCTTTTTTTAATCTCAGATTTTAGAATTTCTAAAATGTTGTTCTTCATGGTATCTTAATGTATCATAATATTTTATATATATATATATATTTATATATATATATATATATATATATATATATATATATATATATATATATTAAGGTTGTATATATATATATATATATATAAAAATATATATATATATATATATATATATATATATATCATTTGTTATATATATTAAGGTTGTATTTTTTTTTTTTGTATATATGTCTATATATATATATATATATTTTTTTTTTTTTGCTATATATATGTCTATATATATATATATATATATATATATATATATATATATATATATATATATATATATATATATATATAAAGGTTGTATATATATATATAAAGGTTGTATATATATATATATATATATATATATATATATATATATATATATATATATATATATATATATATATATATATATATATATTGTGTGTCTAATATGTATTTATTGGTGTGTGTGGAGATATGGAGAGTGAGAGAGGGATTATGAGTTGGACTAATGTAGAGACGGTAGAGAGTGATAGAGAGAGTGAGGAAGTGAAGGAATGGAGGGGGGAATTTAGGACAGCAATAGCAGCAGGTTGAGAGGGAGCTGCTGTCCCCTTGGCAGCAGTAGTGAGTGGCAGCAGTCCCCACAGGGGACTGCATTTCGAGCAGCATTAGTAGCAGTAGGAACTGCTACTTTGTAGCAGTGAGAGGGGGGGGGGAATCAGCCCCTAGCAACAGCAACATTAGCAGTAGGAACAGCAGTAGTAGCATCATAGGAACAGTCCCATAGCAGTCCATACATAGTCATCCATTCCCCTATTCATTCAATCATTCATATGTTCATTCATTCAATCATTCATATGTTCATTCATTATCCTTCCATTTCATCCATTCTTTCATTCACCCATCCATACACATCCATATTTCCATTCATTCACTCATCTATTCATTCACATATTCCTTTCATTCACTCATCTATTCATTCACCTATTCCATTCATTCATTCATTCAATTTCCCTTTTCATTTCATCCTTCCATACATATCCATACACATCCATATCACCATTCATTCATCCATTCATCCTTTCCAACTCAAATTAGTCCCTTAACACTAGAATGTTTAGGTGTGATGGTTAGTTAGAGTGTTAGTGACCATGTTGAGGTCGGTATACTAGTGAGGTAATTAGGAATTACCCTATTTCTAGGATAAGTCCTAAGATACTTCTAGATATTAAATTAGAGTATCAAGATACCATGGCATGGTATCGGGATACGAGGGCATGGTATTAGGATACCATGTTGAGGTAGAAGTGTCTAGAAACTAAGGTAAGGGGTGTGATAGTGAGTTTACCTTGATAAGGTAATAGGGTGAGTTAAGGTAATTGTCTATAGCTAAGGTAAGTGATTTAGGGTTTAAGATATGGTTAGGATTTGGGTCCCTTGGTTGGTAATGGTCAGAAATAGTGCTCCTAGACTAGTTTTGACCTCGGTTGACCGTTTTGACCAAAAGTCAACGAAAGTCAACCGAAAGTCAAACTTAGCCTAAAAGTGACTAGAATTGACCGAAACCAAACCAGAGTTGACCAGTTGACTGAAAGTCAATAGTTGGTCAACATTAGCCTAGTTTGACCTAGGGTTGACCTAGAGTTGACTAGAGTTGACCAGGGTTGACCAGTTGACCAAAAGTCAATTGTAAGTCAACCTTTGACCCAGTTTGACCTAGTTTGACTTGGATTGACTTCTAGTGACCTAGTATGACCTACTATGATCTAGTATGACCCTGTCTGACCTAGTTTGAACTAGTTTGACTTAGACTTGCATATTATGACTTAAATTAGTTTCCCTTTTATTATAAAACCCTATTTGACTTATAGTATCTCATCTTTAGGTCTATGATTACTCTGAGCATTTGTTCACCTTATCAGCTCAAGACCACATGCGAGTACATTCACTGATAGTTTTTATTGTCTTGATATTTGCTATATTCGATTCAGTTGTAGTGTCTTACTCGATTTCCAGTCACTATAGTTCACGGACTAGTATTTGTTGGATCATGACATGAGATGTTGTTTCTAGATTTTCTTGGTATATTGGTACATTTCCTGTCTTATTTCCTGTACTTGTATAGACACCAATTTCTAAGGGGACTTGCTACCCTCTTATAAAATCACGTGTCATGACGTGTCATGTCCAGATCCATTATACTATTCGGGAATAGGGAATTATTAGGACAATGTGATCAAAGCCTTCCTGTCACTATATTCTTGTGCTTGCGTCACCCTCACCTCACGTAGGGTGTAGCGAGATCTTATTCATGTGCTCATTATCCAGGTTGGCTGGCATGACCCTTTCCAGATTTTTTTTTTGTAATTTTCGGACCAAGTGGATAGCCTGTCCTGTAACATTTCCAAGCCGATCACATAACGCTCTAATAATTCAAGGCACATTTTATATTTATTTTATCTCATCTTATATCCTGTTCAGTTCTACATTCAGTACTTTTCTCACCATGCGATGATATTCATTTACTCACATGTTCTACATGCCTTTATGTTATACCTTGATTGGAGGCTAAGTTATATTCGGGAGAAGGGTTACAACCCGGTCTTTGTTTGATTTAAGGGTTGTAACTCGGCTTCCGAATGGTTCCCAAGTCATCCTATATCTTTGTTTTATATTTTATTATATTGTCTCTTATAGAATTTGTCAATTCATATGGAACTGCTGTTAGTGTTTGTACTTGCTTATTTTCCTGACAGGACACCGTTGATATATTACAGATGATTCTGAGGCAGACTGCTCGACCTATTATGGGTCGAGATAGATGGAGTAGTCCAGGACTGTGGCCTGATAGTAGAATCACTAGACTTTGCACACCCAGAGTAGTATAGCTTAGTTAGGTTTGCCTGGACTACGATCCAGCTAGTACTTTCAGACTGTAGTATTTTATATTATATTTTGTGACCCTGTGATGTTGTGTATATCTCTGGGCTTGTGTTGAATCTTGAACTTATATTCTATTTTCATCTATCATATTTCCTACCTGTGCTATCTACCTTAGTTTTATCTTGTGAATGAGTTATGCCATATTATATTCCTCCGTGCGGAGATGACAGGTGCCTTTATACTGTTTAGTCGTAGTATTTACAGATATCATATACAGCGTTCTACCGTCGATTCTGTGGCGTAGGCTGGACGTACCCACGTGCTCGTGCCCCTAATCAAGGTACAGGACGTGACAAGCAGTACAACAAGGAGGCTGTTGTCTTCTCGACAGCAGTAGCAGTACACAATTAAAGCAACAGCAGCAGCATACTATCATGTAGCAGCAGTAGCAGGGCACTTGTTGCCCTATTTTGCAGCAGTGAGCACATTTCAGCCCCTTTCCCCCAATCCATTCATCCATTCATTTATCCACAATCAAACCCCCATTCTATCTCCATTACCATGTATACAAATTCAGCCCCTGTATCTCAAAATAGTCCCCATTTTATTATACATTTCAGTATTCATAACAGTCCCTATTCTCCATACTTTCCCATTTCGAATTCAATCCCCATATGAATTCAGTCCCACACAAATTCAGCCTCTATATATATCCAATCCATATAAACCTATGTATATGTGCAGTCCACTGCTATTCAATAGCTGTCCCTCTATGTAAATGAAATCAGTCCATGTTTCATGCTTAGCATTCATCCATTTCCATTCCAATTTAGTCCCATTTTTTTGTTACATTTCAGTCCATTATTCAATCCCATCTTTCCCAATACAAATTTAGTCCCCAAATCCTCCTTTCATTCACCAAGACAGTCCATACATTTCACATACGTATACATATCAGTCCATGTATATATATACAGTCCACTTCATTCACTCTTCATCAAATAACAGTCCTTCATTTATCCAATACACATTCATTCGATTTCCATTTCATCCATTCATTTACCATATCCTCCATGCCTTCATGTTGTGAGTGTGTGTGTGTGTGAAGAGATTAGAATAGTATTAGTTAGAAGTTAGATGGAGAGTTAGTATTGTTGAGGGTTATAGTGTTAGAAGTTATAGGGTAATAGATATAGCTAGTTAAGGTAATTAGCTAACTACAAGGTATGGAATTAATGGTTTAAGATATGGTTAGAAATTGATTGTCTTAGTTGGTAATAGTCAGGATTAGTGCTCTTAGACTAGTTTTGACGTCGGTTGACCATTTTGACCAAAAGTCAACCAAAAGTCAAACTTAGCCTAAAAGTGACTAGAACTTGACCAGAGTTGACCAGTTGACCAAAAGTCAACTGTTGGTCAATATTTCTCTAGTTTGACCTAGTGTTGACCTAGAGTTGATCAGAGTTGACCCGTTGACCAAAAGTCAACTGTAAGTCAACCCTTGAGCCAATTCGACCTAGTTTGACTTGGTTTGACTTCCTGTGACCTTGTTTGTTCTAGTGTGTCTCTGTATGACCTAGTTTGGCCCAGTATGACCTAGTTTGGCTCAGTATGACCTAGTTTGGCTTAGACTTGCATATCATGACTTGATTAGCTTTTCTTTTATTATTAAACCCTGTTTTGACTTATAGTATCGTATCTTTAGGTCTGTGACTTCACTGAGCATATGTTCACCTTATCAGCTCAGGACCACAGGCGAGTACATTCACTGATAGTTTTCATTGTCTTGATATCTGCTATATCCGATTCAGTTGTAGTGTCTTACTTGATTCCTGACTCGATGATTTCACGGACTAGTATACGTCGGATCCTGTCATGAGATGTTGTTCCTAGATTACTTGGTATATTGGTATATTGCTCAACTTGTTACCTGTACTTGTATAGACATTAACTTGGGAGTGGGCTGGCCTCCTGCTTTTGAGTCCCGTATCATGACGTGTCATGTCCGGATCCATTATACTTTTCAGGGATGGAGAGTTATTAGTGGTTGTGTGATCAAATTCCTACTTGTTCTTCACACTCGTACTTGTTACTTGTTCATAGCTATACCCTCGTCTCACGATGGGTAAAGCCTGACCCTACTTGTTCATAGCTTTCTATGGTGGCCGGCCTGATCTTGCTCTTTTGTACACCTGTTCATAGCCGGTCAGATGGAACAGCCTGATCTGGACCTAAGCCGGTCACATAACGCACTAATAATTCATGATATATTTTATATTTACTTTATTACATCATATCCATGTTCTAGTCTACATTCATGTATTTATACCATGACATGATATCCAGTTTACATATCCTGTTTATATTTCTTGTCTTGATATTTCATCTTATTTTTCATTATGATTGTCTCTTATAGAATTTGTCAATTCATATGGAACTGCTGTTAGTGTTTTGTACTTGCTCAATTTTCTGAGAGGAAACCGTTGATATATTACAGATGATTTCGTGGCAGACTGCCTGACCAACTATAGGGTCGGGGCAGATGGAGACTTAGGCCAGGACTGTGACCTGGCAGTTGAGCCACTAGACTTTGCACACCTGGACTAGTATAGCTTAGTTAGGTTTACCTGGACTATGATCCAGCTAGTGCTTTCAGACTGTAGTTTTTATTTTATATTTTGAGTTTCTGTGATGTTGTTTATATCTCTGAGCTGTCTTGGAATCCTGAACTCATTTCCTGTTTTCACTTCTATCATATTTCCATTTCGTGCTATCTATCCTAGTTTGTCTCATGATTGAGTTATGCCATATTATACCTCCGTGCGGAGATGACAGGTACCCATATATATTGTCTAGTTGTAGTATTTATAGACGACCTACAGCGTTCTACTACCGATTCTGTGTCGTAGGTAGGACGTACCCACGTTCTCGTGCCCTTCCTCAGGGTGCGGGTTGTGACACATTTTTGTAGTAGCCCATGCAGGTCAGTGTCGTAATTAGTACGATCTCGTAATGGTGCTCGACTTAGAGTACTAATTACGAGCCTACGATGAGGACATAGGATCTAGGATATGATAGGAGTTACTCAATCACATTTTAGGAAAATTTTGATCTTTGATTACCATGACAACTCTTCTTGCATTTGAATTCAATTGTCCTTCCTTGATTTTTCTTATCATGTGCCATATTGATCTCCTTGTTTTAATTCGTCCTCAGGATGACGATTACTCACTCTCAGGCAACATGACCTAGTGTTGTTTCAGAGAGGCCCGATCCGGTAGGACCTCCACCTCCGACTGCGGGAGCTGCAATTGAGGGAGTTGCCACCTCAGTTCCTGTCCTTCAAGCGGGAGTAACAGCGACAGTTCCAGGAGGTCTTCTACCTCTAACTGTAGGACCGTCTATAGTCATTCCTGAGACTCTTCTACCGCCACCTCTGTTACCGACAGATGCACAACAGATGATGGCCCTTCTACAGCAGATGATGCAGACCCAGAGGGCCAAGGCAGAGGCACAGCAGCATCAGGCTGACGCCTCCCACCACCAGACAGAGGTGCTATGACAGAGTATGGAGAACTCCTACCAGCTGGCGATGGTAGCAGTTGAGAGGGTAGTCTCGGGTACAGTTTAGGGTACCCCAGTTCAGTAGCATGGTCAGGGAAGGCCTGTCACATGTCTGCATTTCAGGAAGATGAACCCGAGGGACTTCAAGGGTACCGAGGGTATCTTGTATGTTGATGACTGGTTGGAGGACATCCAGAGGAGCCTGGAGTTAGTAGAGGTTCCGAGGGGACTATGGGTGACGTCTGCGGCTAGCCAGTTTTTCGACATCGCCTTGACATGGTTTCGTACGGATCCTCGTGCATCGGTGAGGGGTTTGACATAGGAGAATTTTAGGCGGCTCTTCAAGGAGAAGTTCTACCCCGATGTGGCTCTGACAGCTCTAGAGGCCCAATTCGTCAGATTGGTGTAGGGGAACTCGTCGGTGGATGAGTATGCAGCAGAGTTCTTCCGTTTGAGTAGGTTTGCACCAGATCTGATCCAGAATGAGGGGTATAAGGCCCGCAAGTTCAGGAGCAGCCTTATTCATGCGGTTCGTACTCGTACTTTCGGGCGATATGATGCGACCTTCGAGCAGATACTGATGGAGGCACATATAGCTGAGGAGGACTTGGGCCTCAAGTCAAAGAGGGGCAGTGACGTTCTTGGAGCGAGTTCTAGTGCGGGGCCGACAAAGCGCCCTCACTTTTAGCAGAGGCAGTTTCAGCAGCAGCAGCCTCAGTTACAACTTCAGCAGGCACCAACACGTGTCCACCAACAGCAGGGTCAGGGCCAGAGATAGGCCATGCAGTGTGCTTTCTGCGGGAAACCGGGACACACCCGGAAGGTTTGTAGGATGAGGTTGGGAGTTTGTTTATTCTGTGGAGCTTCAGATCACCAAATAAAGAACTGTACTGCTCGTGAAGCTAGACGGGCAGGCTAGAACAGAGTACAGCATGCTAGGGGAGGCCATCAGGGCGAGCTTTCACCATGACAGTCAAGGACACACACGCAGTAGCATGGCAGATTGCAGGTTCCAATCTTTCGATCTCATTCCCGTATTTGCCTCCTTGTAACTGTCTTAAAATTCGATTCTATCTGTTCCTTGTTAATTGATCAATTTTGTTCTATTATTCTTGTGATATGATTTTGATTTTCCTCTGAGATAAGTCGTATGGGCTAGGTCGCCTCGATTATGAGATTTTAGAGTCTTCTATGGTCATGTTAGCAGGCATAGTTCGGACATATAGTCGGATTATGGACGTATTTTTTGGGTGTGAGAATTTAAGGTTTTCGCGGCCAAGCATGTAAAAATACAAAAAATTTAAATACCATGATTCTAGAGGTATGTACCTTAGTCGAGGACTCTGTAATTATTGTAGCCCTGCTCACTAACATGACGAAGATTCTGAGTATCATGATTTTGGACAGACGCATATGATTCTCGAACTGTATGATTTTGAGACTATGATTGTGGGGTGTTTGACCTATAAGGAGAACTACCATCTTAATTTTGACGAACTTGTAGCACCTAGTTTCTAAATTGAGGCTAATTTTGACTTTTTAAATTTTAATCGTTTATTTATTGACATTTAAATTATGATATGATTTTGGAGATTTTTTATTATTATTTTAAAACTAATTAAAGCCATGACTTGTGATTTTGATGTGTTGCTAATGAAACCCTAGAGACTGCTTGACCTAGAGCCTAACCATGTGATTATGATGTTTTTAAAGTCATTTCTGGCCTAAGAGTATTTTGGTCATTTGACCTCTTTGAATTATTTTGATATTTATTGCATTGGTGATTGTTAATTTCGACTTTTGACAGGAGTGATTTTGTGTTGGTTTCGTGTCCGTATCGGACACGTATCAGTTTTTTTTTATTTACAAAGTGTTTGATGTGCCTCAAAGAGATTTTTTTATTGCTGATTTTTTTAAAAGTATTTGAATGTGATTGTTGATCTATATGTGTTTCCTGTGATTGCCTTGTTTTAATTTCGAGAACAAATTTTTTTAAGGGGGATAGATATGTCACCCCCAGTTTTCAAGAACATGAGTATTTTGGTCATTTTTTTGAATTTTCAACATTTTTGCAATTTTATAATTTTATTAAATATTTTATATGATTTGTTTAGTGTGGTTCGAGTTTCGTCTCGTTCTGACTTGAGATAGTGACTCGGGGAGCTTAGTCTCTAGATGGGACCCAACTTATGTTAGACATGGCCCACTTGGTTCACAAATTAGATTGGTTAGACTAGTCTATTTCCCCTTTATTAGATTAGTTGATTAGAGACTCAAACTAGATCCTTTTGACCCCAAACTTGAACCTAGGCTAGACCCAACCAAATAGGATTAGTGAGGGGTGTTTGGGACATTTCACAATGCCCCAAACTAGCCATACTTGGTCGGCCACTAGGAGGAGGGATTAATTTCATTCCCTCTTTGGAAACTTGCCTCTTTTGAAACTCTCATGTGTTCTTCCCCAATTTTGGAGTTTTGCATTGATTTGATCTCCAAATCAAATCAATCCTTCACATATTCTTCCATCAATCCTCTCCTTATTGCCAAGGAAGGTTGCTACCAAGGAGTGGAAGAGAAGTGCAAGGTGGAAATGTCCATTTGAGGAGTTCTTCGTATCGGAGAAGGTTTCATTAGGATTCACTCCTAATAGGTATAAAGCTTTCCTCTAAATCTTGTTTCCATGCATTTTGAGTAGTTTTGAATCAATAGAATGAACCCTCTTGCTAGAACAACAATTAGAATTAAGTTAGAGGCCATTTAGAGTCCTCTAGTATGTGTTTACATGTAGCTTTGTGTCCTAATGGGGAGTTGTTGAAATAGGACACCCCATGTGTATGTTGAAATGCCAATAGTGTAAATTAGTTCTAATTTCAGGTTTTGTTGCTTTAGAGGGTTGCTAGTGTGTGTGTGTGGAAGGGTAGGTTGTGTCCCTACTTGGATACTAGGAGTGGTGTCCAAGTATCATGAGTTTTTATATCATACTCATATATTATAACATGTGTTTTAGTTATATAAATATTAGGACTGTTATAGATATCTTTTTTCATTTCCTTTTTGTAGTTTAGTTTGTAGTTAGATTATTTATTTGGTTTATAGTTAGTTGTGGTTGTGGTGTTGTGAAGAGGGTGAAGAATTTGATATAGAGAGTGAGATAGAGAGATATATATGGAGAAGTGGAGAGTGGGCAATGGAGGGGGAGCTGCTGCCCTTGGCAGCAGCAGGACAACAAGGAGGCTGCTGTCTTCTCCACAGCAGCAGCAGTACACAATTAAAGCAATAGCAGCAGCATACTATCATGCAGCAGCAGTAGCAGGGCACTTGTTGCCCTACTTTGCAGCAGTGAGCACATTTCAGCCCCTTTCCCCCCAATCCATTCATCCATTCATTCATCCACAATCAAACCCCCATTCCATCTCTATTCCCATGTATACAAATTCAGCCCCTGTACCTCAAAACAGTCCCCATTTTATTATACATTTCAGTATTGATAACAGTCCCTATTCTCCATACTTTCCCATTTTGAATTCAAACCCCATATGAATTCAGTTCCACACAAATTCAGCCTCTATATATATCTAGTCCATGTAAACCTATGTATATGTGCAGTCCACTACTATTCAATAGCAGTCCCTCTATGTAAATGAAATCAGTCCATGTTTCATGCTTAGCATTCATTCATTTCTATTCCAATTCAGTCCCATTTTTCCCATTACATTTCAGTCCATTGTTCAATCCCATCTTTTCCAATACAAATTCAGTCCTCAAATCCTCCTTTCATTCACCAAGATAGTCTATACATTTCATATACGTATACATATCAGTCCATGTATATATATACAGTCCACTTCACTCACTCTTCATCAAATAACAGTCCCTTCATTTATCCACTACACATTCATTCCATTTCCATTCCATCCATTCATTTACCATATCCTCCATGCCTTCATGTTGTGACTGTGTATGTATGAAGAGATTATAATAGTATTAGTTAGAAGTTAGATGGAGAGTTAGTATTGTTGAGAGTTAGAGTGTTAGAAGTTATAGGGTAATAGATATAGCTAGTTAAGGTAATTAGCTAACTACAAGGTATGAAATTAATGGTTTAAGATATGGTTAGAAATTGACTGTCTTGGTTGGTATTGGTCAGGATTAGTGCTCTTAGACTAGTTTTGACCTCGGTTGACCGTTTTGACCAAAAGTCAACCAAAGTCAACCAAAAGTCAAACTTAGCCTAAAAGTGACTAGAACTTGACCGAACTTGACCAGAGTTGACAAGTTGACCAAAAGTCAATTGTTGGTCAATATTTCTCTAGTTTGACCTAGTATTGGCCTAGAGTTGACCAGAGTTGACCAGTTGACCAAAAGTCAACTGTAAGTCAACACTTGAGCCAATTCGACTTAGTTTGACTTGGTTTGACTTCATGTGACCTTGTTTGTTCTAGTGTGTCTCTGTGTGACCTAGTTTGGCTCAGTATGACCTAGTTTTGCTTAGACTTGCATATCATGACTTGATTAGCTTTTCTTTCATTATTAAACCTTGTTTTGACTTATAGTATCTCATCTTTAGGTCTGTGACTTCACTGAGAATCTGTTCACCTTATCAGCTCAGGACCACATGCGAGTACATTCAGTGATAGTTTTTATTGTCTTGATATCTGCTATATCCGATTCAGTTGTAGTGTCTTACTTGATTTCTGACACGATGATTTCACGGACTAGTATACGACGGATCCTGTCATAAGATGTTGTTCCTGGATTACTTGGTATATTGGTACATTGCTCGACTTGTTACGTGTACTTGTATAGACATTGACTTGGGAGTGGGCTGGCCCCCTGCTTTTGAGTCCCGTATCATGACGTGTCATGTCCGGATCCGTTATACTATTCGGAGATGGGGAGTTATTAGTGGTTGTGTGATCAAATCTCTACTTGTTCTTCACACTCGTACCTGTTACTTGTTCATAGCTATACCCTCGCCTCACGACGGGTAAAGCCTGACCCTACTTGTTCATAGCTTCCATGGTGGCCGGCCTGATCTTGTTTTTTTATACACCTGTTCATAGCCGGTCAGATGGAACAGCCTGATCTGGACCTAAGCCGATCACATAACGCACTAATAATTCATGGCACACTTTATATTTACTTTATTACATCATATCCCTATTCTTGTTTACATTCTTGTATTTTATACCATGACATGATATCCAGTTTACATAACCTGTTTATATTTTATGTCTTGATATTCCATCTTGTTTTTCATTATGATTGTCTCTAATAGAATTTGTCAATTCATATGGAACTACTGTTAGTATTTTGTACTTGCTCATTTTTCTGACAGGATACCGTTGATATATTACAGATGATTCCTAGGCAGGCTGCCCGACCTACTATGTGTCACGTCCCGCTCCCGTAGGAGCGATCATCCTCGCTAAGGCGTGATACCGCACGAGCCTAGATTGCGTCGGTGCAAGGCAGTTCCATAACGGCCGATTACATCGGCGGCGATGGGGTCGTCGCACAGAAGTCCAAGCAGAAACATTGAAACATGCAGCGGAAATTTAGAACAAGCACACATGAACACAAGTCATTCAAAAGAAGCTCTTTATTGATATTGAATACAAGATTACATTTATGGGCGCAAGGCCAAATTACAAGTCTCTCGTGCTCACTTTTCTCTCATTTTACAATTCACTCTGCTCTCTCTCATCTCTCGATACAATGCTTGAATCCAGTAGAAGCTTCGGAAGGCGATGTCCATACATTATGTCCAGTATAAGTCTTCAATCAGCACGGCCGCATGCTTTAAATCGCCAAGGAACTCCGTGCCTAGACGCATCCAAGCGAGCTCCGCGCCACGAGCTTCTACCTGTGCCTGCACATGAACACTGTGTGGGTGTCAGTACTCAACTGTACTGGTGGAGTGAGCTTCTCGCCCACCCATACATAACCGACACGTTCATTTACTTTGTGCAGCTCAAGACCCTTTCGATTGTCTTTCTAGTCTTGCCTTAGGATCAATTTTAAGACTTGATGTCTGGCCAACTCGACGTGCAACGACATGGTCGTGCTACAATACCAACGTGTATTTCGATCGAGGCAGTGCCTCATCGTGCATGAACTTGACCAAACTTGAACTCGGGACGGCAAGGTCGTGCCATACTCTATTCGGGGCCTTAACGTATTCAAGACTGTGCTTTGCCGAGGAGCAACTTATGAGGACTCGGCCGTGCCAAGACTTTCACTTAAACTCAAGTTCACTAGGCCAATTCTTGTGCCACGATTCAAATGCCAAAGACGACAACGGGACGACTCATGCAGGTCGTGCCTCTAGACCTTGCTTAGACTTGTTCGTGCTTCAAGATTGAGGCCGCGCCTCACAACATATCAAGACTTATCATGCTACCGCCTTGCGGCCTTCCTGATCGACTCATTTGCTAACTTAGACAAGACTTGTGAAACATAGTGTTGATTCTATAAATATTCCGATGTCATCTATCATGCCAAGCATGGTGCCTATGATATAGCCTATTTTTAGGCCCAGACCTTGTGATACCGACTAGACCCGCATTCAAGCTCTAGACCTGTATTCAAGCTCTAGACCCAAATCCAAAGGCATACACGCGGTGTGCCGCTATCTGCCGACACATCTACATGAGTAGTCACTAGAAATGTCAAGCTATCTTGGACTGGCTCATGGGATATCGGTCTCGTCCCTACACGGGTAGCTAGCCCGGAGGCGCCGAAGTCTCCCATACGGTTATCCAGCATCCTACTTTGAGCCACACTCGATTCTTCCGGGCCGAATGATCCCGGCACCCCGGCTATCATTCGAGAAGACTACACCTTGTCGACAAGTTGTCCAATGACCATGCAAGTCTCAACTCGATCTAACCAATCCTTTCTTAACATGACCATGCATTCCTTCTTTCTTTCGAGACTTAACGAGACTTCCAAGCCGCGGGACCGATCTCGTGTGCGGGACATATAAAGACTTAGCGAGACTCCCAAGTAGCGGGACCGATCCCTGCGACAACAAGTCGTGTGGACTTTCTTTGATCGTGGCATATACTTTAGTAGATCCAACGTAGCTCATGCCTTAGACATACCTAGTTCTATAGGCGACACTATCGCTCAAGTCATATACTTATACAACGAGCCTAGTTCTCAAGGGACTATGCGACTTGACAACCGCAGATAGAGCGAGACAGTGCTAGAAATGGCTTCGATAACCCAACGCAACACTTGTCTTAACTTATTAGGCAACGACTCGACGAGCAAGGGCTACGTTGAGCTACGCATCAAGGGAACGTGTTATGCACGGGGTCGACTTAAACTACCAAGTTCTCGGGTGCCTAGACTTAAGTCAACAAGCCGTGCAAGACGACTTAACTTGCGGGACGTGTGAAGGCTATGCCAAGCCTTGCGGGACAGGACCGTACATGCTTATTAAGCATTCATGCAGGCGACGCCTATGACTTAGGCTGATTCGAGTGTTGGAGCAAACGACGGGACCGTCCATCCTTTACCAAGCATTCACGCAGGCGACGCCTATGACTTAGGCTATTTCAAGTGTCGGGACAACTTAACAACTTAAGCCAACTTCCTTCTTCCAAGCCACGGGATCGAAGGATCGAGTGTCATTTGAAAGCACGCTGAGCCGTCTTCTATGAAAACCGCGGGACCATTTTCCATGTTCTAAGACATTCCGACGGGTCGGGATTATTCCCTTAGCTATGTGCGTTCGTAGCTTTTATATTAGCCTACTTGTACAAGTTAAAAACATGCGAGTTATTAGGTGAAGGCTAAGATGAGGCAAGTTCACCGAAACTACCCCACGTGCGCGAGGAGTCACCTCGGACGAGCGAGCCTTCGAGTAGCCGTTGTAAGGCTAAGTCCGAACGCCGTCGGCGTTTCGATTCCTCCGATTGACTTTGCGGGATGGGGCACTACAACATACACCACTCAGAACAAGTCTCGTCCTCGAGACTTTTCTGAAGGCAAGCCATCCTACCATTTATATGGCCAAGACTTAATCGAGCCTAGACACGGGATTATAACAGTCGAGCGAGGTACGCCTGCGCGTTTCCTTGAGTCAGAGCCACGCTCGCACTATTATCATTCTTTCCTTCAATACGATTTCGAATTCTCGACACTCTTCTATTCCCCAAGTCTCATTTCCATTCAACGTATCACTTGGCTGGATCGTGCACGCATTCCAGGCGTCCCCAAAATACATGCATTCAGCCAAGCTGTATGATAGAGAATTCGTCATTCTTACTCGAGTCGCATCGTGCACATACTCCAGCGTCCCTGAAATATATGCATGTCAGCCAAATCTCATGAGGGGTTTTCCTATATTCGTGATTCACACTATCCATCCATGCCAATCCTCAAGATCAATCCTTCGATAGATAACTCATGAAATAGGGCATCTCGCCTAACCGCTAAGCCATCTTTTCGAGGCTAAGTCAATGTCATGATTGGAATCATAGTTCCCCAACAATAATGCCAACGCTGACCCCAATCCTAGGGTCAAACCAATTTGGTAATACGGGGTTTTCTACCCAAGCTCGTGTCACTCAGATTTCTAAACATCGAGCACGATCACCTATTTCGTGTCAAGGCGTTCGTTGCACAGCGCAACAAAATCGAATCCATTTAGATCACCAATTCTAACCAATTCATGTATTCGATCACGAGGTCATCTAGCTCGACAATACGTTGCACCCCAATCTCACACGAGTCCGATTATCCACGGCGGTTCATGAATCACCATGCAATGCTCCCGCGGAATAATCATTCTCATCGGGGCGTAACTCTTGTTTGAATTTAGACTAACTCATTCTCGATATGCGGATTGGACTTACTCAATCCTCAAATTCAACCGTCAAACACGCTGATTCATTCTCGAATCTACCTTCGCGTCAAACCACAAGTCGAAGCAATCAGATTGCCACGCCATCCAAGTTTAATCACTCCCGCTGTATGAATCACCATATCAGCGCTCACGCGGAGTGATCGTCTCAAATCGACACGATGCATGTGTGAGGCTGGAGTTGCGCTCGCATAAGACAAGAATGTCGAAGTTGTGGTTATCGACGGAGCAAATCCAAACGTTTTATTTTTTCCTCCAAGCCAAGATCTCAGTTCGATAGTCTGTTTGTCATTCGTTCAACTAGAAAAATTCTCGAGCCAAGTTTATCTTTTCCTCGACACATTTTAATATCCCGAGTATAGCATCCATCGAAACAATGACATTTGTACGATCGTCATTCGCTGAGTCAGAGTACCCCCAAGTTATCGTAAATCGATCTTTGATACGCCTCAATACCATCGACGATATGCGTAACCTGACGATCTTCCTTTGCAACCAATTTCGAGTCGTACGACTGATGCTATTGTCTGAGTTAGATATTCCATAATTTTTCAATATTCAAGATCAAGTTCGATCGCTATTCCTCAAGCTCGTTTCAAGATCATTGTTCGAAACTCAAGTCACATTTCATTTGCATCAATCTGATATCGTACGTGCGATCCTCTAAGTTTTCTCGATCAAGACCATTCATTTTTAGTCATCGTTCTGAATTATTTTCCAACACGCGTTGCCTATTCTCAAGTTGTCCGAACGAGATGCTCGTTCGGGACATTCGAAGTCACGATCAACTAAGCGTGACGCGCTCTAAGGCTTTGTGCGATCGCATTGCCTCGTCGACATACTCGTAATCCACAATTTTGCTCGAATGATTTCCAAGAAAATCCATACACCACTCGGATTCGAGCCATACGATCTAGTTCTCAATCGCGTTCCCGTCATGCGCTAAGACATTCTTCAGATTCGTTCGACGAATCTCTAGCGTAATCGTTCACGTCGCCTCGACGTACTAAGTTGTTCGTACTATTTCCTCGAAATCCAAGTCAATCCTCCGTGTACGCCTAAGTGTTAACTCGATAGCGTTCCTATCGATAGACACTCTAAGTGTAGATTCGCTCCCAACCGAACGGTACTTGATATCGCTCGCAACTCGTTTGTACCAAAAGTCGAGGTGCGCGATACGGGACGCAACTTAGCCAAAAGGCCGTGCGCATGGCTATTCCGTGCGGACTATGTTCGAGTTTGTACGCTCAATTGCTAGGGTCAATGCATGACTAGTTAGGCACGCACGCGACATGTTAACTTAGCATGTGTTCTCTATCGAGTCATATTTAACATCGTTCGGCACAAAGGCCGTCGCCTATCGATGCGTTCGATTGAACACTTGTACGAGCTTTTGAAAATATTTAGACTTATTGTATGGACATGCGGAAGGACAATCGAGAGAGAGCGCACACTTATTTTCCAACGACGAGCTTTCAAAACTAAAAATTTGATTTTGAAGTCCAAGGACGTAAAGCCGTGCTCTGATACCATTATGTTACGCCCCGCTCCCGTAGGAGCGATCGTCCTTGCTAAGGCGTGATGCCCCACGAGCCTAGATTGCGCCCGTACAAGGCAGTTCCATAACTGTCGATTACATCAGCAACGACGGGGTCGTCGCACAGAAGTCCCAAGCAGAAACATTAAAACATGCAGCGGAAATTTAGAACAAGCACACATGAACACAAGTCATTCAAAAGATGCTCTTTCTTGATATTGAATACAAGATTACATTTGTGGGCGCAAGGCCAAATTACAAGTCTCTCGTGCTCAATTTTGTCTTATTTTACAATTCACTCTGCTCTCTCTCATCTCTCGATACAATGCTTGAATCCAGCGGAAGCTTCGGAAGGCGATGTCCATACATTATGTCCTGTATAAGTCTTCAATCAGCACGGTCGCACGCTTCGAATCGCCAAGGAACTCCGTGCATCGACGCATCCAAGCGAGCTCCGCGCCACAAGCTTCTACCTGTGCCTGCACATGAACACTGTGTGGGAGTCAGTACCCAACTGTACTGGTAGAGTGAGCTTCTCGCCCACCCATACATAACCGACACATTTATTTACTTTGTACAGCTCAAGACCCTTTCGATTGTCTTTCTAATCTTGCCTTAGGATCAGTTTTAAGACTTGACGTCTGACCAACTCGACGTGCAACGACATGGTCGTGCTACAATACCAACGTGTATTTCGATCGAGGCAGTGCCTCATCGTGCATGAACTTGACCAAACTTGAACTCGGGACGGCAGGGTCGTGCTATACTCTATTCGGGACCTTAACGTATTCAAGACTGTGCTTTGCCGATGAGCAACTCATGAGGACTCGGTCGTGCCAAGACTTTCACTTAAACTCAATTTCATTAGGCCAATTCTCGTGCCAACGATTCAAATGCCAAAGACGACAACGAGACGACTCGTGCAGGTCGTGCCTCTAGACCTTGCTTAGACTTGTTCGTGCTTCAAGATTGATGTCGCGCCTCGCAACATATGAAGACTTATCATGCTACCGCCTTGCGGCCTTCCTGATCGACTCATTTGCTAACTTAGACAAGACTTGTGAAACATAGTATTGATTCTATGAATATCCCGATGCCATCTATCATGCCAAGCACGGTACCTATGCTGCAGCCCTTTCTTAGGCCCAGACCTTGTGTTACCGACTAGACCCGCATTCAAGCTCTAGACCTGCATTCAAGCTCTAGACCCAAATCCAAAGGCATACACGCGGTCTGCCGCTATCTGTCGACACATCTACATGAGTGGTCACTAGCAATGTCAAGCTATCTTGGACTGGCTCGTGGGATATCGGTCTCGTCCCTACACGGGTAGCTAGTCCGGAGGCGCTGAAGTCTCCCATGCGGTTATCCAGCATCCTACTTTGAGCCACACTAGCTTCCCCCGAGCCGAATGATCCCGGCGCCCCGGCTATCATTCGAGAAGACTACACCTTGTCGACAAGTTGTCCAATGACCATGCAAGTCTCAACTCGATCTAACCAATCCTTCCTTAACATGACCATGCATTCCTTCTTTCTTTCGAGACTTAACGAGACTCCCAAGCCGCGGGACCGATCTCGTGTGCGGGACATATAAAGACTTAGCGAGACTCCCAAGTAGCGGGACCGATGTCGGCGACAACAAGTCGCGTGGACTTCCTTTGATCGTGGCATACTTTTTAGTAGATCCAACGTAGCTCGTGCCTTAGACAGACCTGGTTCTATAGGCGACACTATCGCTCAAGTCATATACTTATACAACGAGCCTTGTTCTCAAGGGACTACGCGACTTGACAATCGCAGATAGAGCGAGACCGTGCTAGAAATTGCTTTGATAGCCCAACGCAACACTTGTCTTAACTTATTAGGCAACGACTCGACGAGCAAGGGCTACGCCGAGCTACGCATCGAGGAAACGTGCTATGCACGGGGTCGACTTAAACTACCAAGTTCTCGGGTACCTAGACTTAAGTCAACAAGCCGTGCAAGACGACTTAACTTGCGGGACGTGCGAAGGCTATGCCAAGCCTTGTGGGACAGGACCGTGCATGCTTATTAAGCATTCATGCAGGCGACGCCTATGACTTAGGCTGATTCGAGTGTTGGGGCAAATGACGGGACCGTCCATGCTTTACCAAGCATTCATGCAGGCGACGCCTATGACTTAGGCTATTTCAAGTGTCGGGGCAACTTAACAACTTAAGCCAACTTCCTTCTCCCAAGCCACGGGATCGAAGGATCGAGTGTCATTTGAAAGCACGCTGAGCCGACTTTTATGAAAACTGCGGGACCATTTTCCATGTTCTAAGACATTCCGACGGGTCGGAATTATTCCTTTAGCTATGTGCATTTGTAGCTTTTATATTAGCCTACTTGTGCAAGTTAAAAACATGCGAGTTATTTGGTGAAGGCTAAGATGAGGCAAGTTCACCGAAACTACCCCACCTGCGCGAGGAGTCGCCTCGGACGAGCGAGCCTTCGAGTAGCCGTTGTAAGGCTAAGTCCGAACGCCGTCGGTGTTTCGATTCCTCCGATTGACTTTGCGGGATGGGGCACTACAACATACACCACTCAGAACAAGTCTCGTCCTCGAGACTTTCCTGAATGCAAGCCATCCTACCATTTATATGGCCAAGACTTAATCGAGCCTAGACACGGGACTATAACAGTCGAGCGGGGTACGCCTACGCGTTTTCTTGAGTCCGAGCCACGCTCGCACTATTATCATTCTTTCCTTCAATACGATTTTGAATTCTCGACACTCTTCCATTCCCCAAGTCTCATTTCCATTCAACATATCACTTGGCTGGATCGTGCACGCATTCCAAGCGTCCCCAAAATACATGCATTTAGCCAAGCCGCATGATAGAGAATTCGTCATTCTCACTCGAGTCGCATCGTGTACATACACCGGCGTCCCTGAAATATATGCATGTCAGCCGAATCTCGTAAGGGGTTTTTCGATATTCATAATTCACACTATCCATCCATGTCAATCCTCAAGATCAATCCTTCGATTGATAACTCATGAAACAGGGCGTCTCGCCTAACCGCTAGGCCATTTTTTTGAGGCTAAGTCAATGTCAGGATTAGAATCATAGTTTCCCAACAATAATGCCAACGCTGACCCCAATCCTAGGGTCAAACCAATTTGGTAATACGGGGTTTTCTACCCAAGCTCGTGTCACTCAGATTTCTAAACATCGAGCACGATCACCTATTTCGTGTCAAGGCATTCGTTGCACAGTACAACGAAATCGAATCCATTCAGATCACCAATTCTAACCAATTCATGTATTCGATCATGAGGTCATCTAGCTCGACAATATGTTGTACCCCAATCTCACGTGAGTCCGATTATCCACGGCGGTTCATGAATCATCATGTAACGCTCCCACAAAATAATCATTCTCATCGGGGCGTACCTCTTGTTTGAATTTAGACTAACTCATTCTCGATACGCGGATTGGACCTACTCAATCCTCAAATTCAACCGTCAAACACGCTGATTCATTCTCGAATCTACCTTCACGTCAAACCACAAGTCGAAGCAATCAGATTGCCACGCCATCCAAGTTCAATCACTCCTGCTGTATAAATCACCATACCAGCGCTCACGCGGAGTCATCGTCTCAAATCGGTACGACGTATGTGCGAGGCTGGAGTTGCGCTCGCATAAGACAAGAATGTCAAAGTTATGGTTATCGATGGAGCAAATCCAAACGTTTTATTTTTTCCTCCAAGCCAAGATCTCAGTTCGATAGTCTGTTTGTCATTCGTTCAACTAGAAAAATCCTCGAGCCAAGTTTATCTTTTCCTCGACACGTTTCAATATCCCGAGTATAGCATCCATCAAAACAATGACATTTGCACGATCGTTATTCGCTGAGTCAGAGTATCCCCGAGTTATTGTAAATCGATCTTTGATACGCCTCAATACCATCGACGATATGCGTAACCTGACGATCTTCCTTTGCAACCAATTTTGAGTCATGCGACTGATGCTATTGTCTGAGTTAGATATTCCACAATTTCTCAATATTCAAGATCAAGTTCGATCGCTATTCCTCAAGCTCGTTTCAAGATCATTGTTCGAAACTCAAGTCACATTTCATTTGCATCAATCTGATATCGTACGTGCGATCCTCTAAGTTTTCTCGATCAAGATCATTCATTTTAGTCATCGTTCCGAATTATTTTCCAACACGCATTGCCTATTCTCAAGTTGTCCGAATGAGATGCTCGTTCGGGATATTCGAAGTCACGATCAACAAAGCGTGACGCGCTCTAAGGCTTTGCGCGATTGTATCGCCTCGTCGACATACTCGTAATCTTCGATTTTGCTCGAATGATTTCCAAGAAAATCCATATAACACTCGGATTTGAGCCATACGATCTAGTCCTCAATCACGTTCCCGTTATGCGCTAAGACATCCTTCAGATTTGTTCGACGAATCTCTAGCGTAATCGCTCACGTCGCCTCGACGTGCTAAGTTGTTCGCACTATTTCCTTGAAATCCAAGTCAATCCTCCGTGTACGCCTAAGCGTTAACTCGATAGCGTTCCTATCGATAGACACTCTAAGTGTAGCTTCGCTCCCGACCAAGCGGTACTTGATATCGCTCGCAACTCGTTTGCACCAAAAGTCGAGGTGCGCAGTACGCGACGCAACTTAGCCAAAAGGCCGTGCGCATGGCTATCCCGTACGGACTATGTTCGAGTTTGTATGCTCAATTGCTAGGGTCAACGCATGACTAGTTAGGCACGCACGCGACATGTTAACTTAGCATGTGTTCTCTATCGAGTCATGTTTAACATTGTTCGGCACAAAGGCCGTCGCCTATCGATACGTTCGATTGAACACTTGTACGAGCTTTTAAAAATATTTAGACTTATTGTATGGACATGCCGAAGGACAATCGAGAGAAAGCGCACACTTATTTTCCAACGACGAGCTTTCAAAACTGAAAATTTGATTTTGAAGTCCAAGGACGTAAAGCCGTGCTCTGATACCATTATGTCACGCCCCGCTCCCGTTGGAGCGATCGTCCTCGCTAAGGCGTGAAGCCGCACGAGCCTAGATTGCGCCCATGCAAGGCAGTTCCATAACGGCCGATTACATCGGCGACGACGGGGTCGTCGCACAGAAGTCCCAAGCAGAAACATTGAAACATGCAGCAGAAATTTAGAACAAGCACACATGAACACAAGTTATTCAAAAGAAGCTCTTTATTGATATTGAATACAAGATTACATTTGTGGGCGCAAGGCTAAATTACAAGTCTCTCGTGCTCACTTTTCTCTCATTTTACAATTATCTCTGCTCTCTCTCATCTCTCGATACAATGCTTGAATCCAGCGGAAGCTTCGGAAGGCGATGTCCATACATTATGTCCAGTATAAGTCTTCAATCAGCACGGCCGCACGCTTTGAATCGCCAAGGAACTCCATGCCTCGACGCATCCAAGCGAGCTCCGCGCCACGAGCTTCTACCTGTGCCTGCACACGAACACTGTGTGGGTGTCAATACTCAACTGTACTGATGGAGTGAGCTTCTCGCCCACTCATACATAACCGAAACGTTCATTTACTTTGTGCAGCTCAAGACCCTTTCGATTGACTTTCTAGTCTTGCCTTAGGATCAGTTTTAAGACTTGACGTCTGACCAACTCGACGTGCAACGACATGGTCGTGCTACAATACCAACATGTATTTCGATCGAGGCAGTGCCTCATCGTGCATGAACTTGACCAAACTTGAACTCGGGACGGCAGGGTCGTGCCATACTCTATTTGGGACCTTAACATATTCAAGACTGTGCTTTACCGAGGAGCAACTTATAAGGACTCGACCGTGCCAAGACTTTCACTTAAACTCAAGTTCACTAGGCCAATTCTCGTGCCAACGATTCAAATGCCAAAGACGACAACGGGACGACTCGTGCAGGTCGTGCCTCTAGACCTTGCTTAGACTTGTTCGTGCTTCAAGATTGAGGCCGCGCCTCACAACATATCAAGACTTATCATGCTACCGCCTTACGACCTTCCTGATCGACTCATTTGCTAACTTAGACAAGTCTTGTGAAATATAGTGTTGATTCTATGAATATCCCAATGCCATCTATCATGCCAAGCACGGTGCCTATGCTGCAGCCCATTCTTAGGCCCAGACCTTGTGTTACCGACTAGACCCGCATTCAAGCTCTAGACCTGCATTCAAGCTCTAGACCCAAATCCAAAGGCATACACGCGGTGTGCCGCTATCTGCCGACAAATCTACATGAGTGGTCACTAGCAATATCAAGCTATCTTGGACTGGCTCGTGGGATATCAGTCTCGTCCCTACAGGGTAGCTAGCCCGGAGGTGCCGAAGTCTCCCATGCGGTTATCCAGCATCATATTTTGAGCCACACTCGCTTCCTCCGGGCCGAATGATCCCGACGCCCCGGCTATCATTCGAGAAGACTACACCTTGTCGACAAGTTGTCCAATGACCATACAAGTCTCAACTCGATCTAACCAATCCTTCCTTAACATGACCATGCATTCCTTCTTTCTTTCAAGACTTAACGAGACTCCCAAGCCGCGAGACCGATCTCGTGTGCGGGACATATCAAGACTTAGCGAGACTCCCAAGTAGCTGGACCGATCTCGACGACAACAAGTCGCATGGACTTCCTTTTATCGTGGCATACTCTTTAGTAGATCCAACGTAGCTCGTGCCTTAGACAGACCTGGTTCTATAGGCGACACTATCGCTCAAGTCATATACTTATACAACGAGCCTTGTTCTCAAAGGACTACGCGACTTGACAACTGCAGATAGAGCAAGACAGTGCTAGAAATGGCTTCGATAGCCCAACGCAACACTTGTCTTAACTTATTAGGCAACGACTTGATGAGTAAGAGAGACGCCGAGCTACGCATCGAGGGAACGTGCTATGCACGAGGTCGACTTAAACTACCAAGTTCTCGGGTGCCTAGACTTAAGTCAACAAGCCGTGCAAGACGACTTAACTTGCGGGACGTGCGAAGGCTATGCCAAGCCTTGCAGGACAGGACCGTGCATGCTTATTAAGCATTCATGCAGGCGGCGCCTATGACTTAGGCTGATTCGAGTGTTGGGGCAAACGACGGGACCGTCCATGCTTTACCAAGCATTCACGCAGGCGACGCCTACGACTTAGGCTATTTCAAGTGTCGGGGCAACTTAACAACTTAAGCCAACTTCCTTCCCCCAAGCCACGGGATCGAAGGATCGAGTGTCATTTAAAAGCACGCTGAGCCGACTTCTATGAAAACCGCGGGACCATTTTCCATGTTCTAAGACATTCTGACGGGTCGGGATTATTCCTTTAGCTATGTGCGTTTGTAGCTTTTATATTAGCCTACTTGTGCAAGTTGAAAACATGCGATTTATTAGGTGAAGGCTAAGATGAGGCAAGTTCACCGAAACTACCCCACATGCGCGAGGAGTCGCCTCGGACGAGCGAGCCTTCGAGTAGCCGTTGCAAGGCTAAGTCTGAACGTCGTCGGTATTTCGATTCCTCCGATTGACTTTTCGGAATGGGGCACTACACTATGGGGTCGGGGCAGATGGAGACTTAGGCCAGGACTGTGACCTGGCAGTTGAGCCACTAGACTTTGCACACCTGGACTAGTATAGCTTAGTTAGGTTTGCCTGGACTGCGATCCAGCTAGTGCTTTCAGACTGTAGTTTTTATTTTATATTTTGAGTTTCTATGATGTTGTTTATATCTCTGAGCTGTGTTAGAATTTTGAACTCATTTCCTGTTTTCACTTCTATCATATTTCCATTTCGTGCTATCTATCCTAGTTTGTCTTGTGATTGAGTTATGCCATATTATACCTCCGTGCGGAGATGACAGGTACCCTTATATATTGTCTAGTTGTAGTATTTATAGACGATCTACAGCATTCTACCACCGATTCTATAGCGTAGGCTGGACGTACCCACGTTCTCGTGCCCTTTCTCAGGGTGCGGGTCGTGACAGATGACGCTCTTAGCAGGATTGACCTTCTGACCTGAGCAAGAGGAGTATCTTTGGAGGGTGTTGTGGACCACTACAAAAATTTGTCAGATTAGCGATGTCTCAAAACATCGTTAATCTCGGCCAAAACGTCGCTAAACTAAATTAGCGACGTTTTCAGCGACGTTTAATAAACGACGGAAAAAAGTATGTCGCTAATCGAAAAAAACATCGCAAAACGTCGCTATGGCGACGTTAGGTAGCGACGCTCAAAACGTCACTAAATAGCGACGTTATTTGTGACGTTTTCTTGTGGTCATCGATTAGCGACACATTAGCGACGTATTTGCGACAATGAGGTGTCATTAGATTGTTTGCCACGTCAACCATTTAGCGACGAGAGTAGAGATGTTTATTTTCGTCGCTAAATTTTAGCGACGAAATTAAACGTCGCTAAAAATGTCGCTAAATTGAAAAAAATTAAAAAAATTCAAAAAAAAGAATCCAGAATGTAAATGTACAATCCAAAATGCAGAATCCAATCCAATCCAAAATACAGAATCCAATCCAATCCAAAATACAGAATCTAATCCCTGGGTTCGCCGACCCCTTCGGTGGAACACTCAACACCGGCACGCACAATACAATCCAGAATAGACCAAAAAAAATTGGTCGTCTCCTCAAGCCTCTCAGAACATCACAATATGCATCACACATCACACAAACAAATATACATCACAATATGCATCACACAAACCAATATACTTCACAAAAAAAATAAATATCCATCACAATATCCAAAAGAAGATATATCCATCAAAATAAATATCCATCACAATATCCAGAGGAGATATATCCATCAAAACAAATCCAGTCAATATATGTATCTACTGTCGTCTATGCTGGAGCAGATAGAACTCCCTCAGCCAGCGTGCATAAGTAGGATCTGCGGTAGCCAAATCAATATCCAGAGGAGATGGATGACTGGAACTCCCGGTGGAACTACCCTATGGTGCCACCTCCTCCTTCACAGCTCCTCCGGCTTTAGAAATTACTTCTGGAGCAGCTCTCTCGGTGGAACTGCCCTCTGGAGCTGGAGCAACCTCCTCTTTTACAGCCATTTGTGCCTCCCTCAAGTGACTCGGGTCTTAGGACGGGTGCCATCTCGTTTGAGTATATTTTCGAAAGCAGATAAAATACAAAAAATCCGATTTTTTGCCAAGTGTGAGAACGGATGGCTCCGAACACAACCCAAAATTTATTCTAGCATACATTAGTGTGAATCATCTATGTTCTGTACATATGGTGTAGTATATGTTCTTATCGTATCTAGTATCTGAAGAATGTAACAGAATAAAGATGAACTCACATAATGTAATACTATGACATCATCTACTACTATATAAGATATAGTGATAGGTTGTCATATCATCATTGCCGAGGGATGAGAGTCGGAGGATAGTCAACTTTATCTACGGCTACATAGTTTCTGCCTCGCCAGTCGAATGGCTGCAGGGACTATGTCCTGATCACCATGTCGTACCGTAGATTAATGCAAATGGAGCTAGAGCTAGAGCCAAAATACAGAATCCAAAATACAAAATACAGAATCCAAAATACAAAATACAGAATCCAATCCCTAGGTTCGTCGAAAATACAAAAATAAAGATTGACACACAGTACAAATTCATATGTATTTTAAGTGTGAGAACGGATGGCTCAGAACACAACCCAAAATTCATTCTAGCATACATTAGTATGAATCATCTATGTTCTGTACATATGGTGTAGTATATGTTCTTATCGAATCTAGTATCTGAAGGATATAACAGAATCAAGATGAACCCACATAATGTAATACTAAGACATCATCTACTACTATATAAGATATAGTGATAGGTTATCATATCATCATTGTCGAGGGATGAGGGTCGGAGGACAGTCAACTTTATCTACGGCTACATAGTTTCTGTCTCGCCAGTCGAATGGCTGCATGGACTATGTCCTGATCACCATGTCGTATCGTAGATTAATACAAATAGAGCTGGACCTGGAGCCAAAATACAGAATCCAAAATACAAAATACAGAATCCAATCCCTGGGTTCGCCAAAAATACAAGAACAAAGATTGACACACAGTACAAATTTATATGTGTTTTAAGTATGAGAACGGATGGCTCAGAATACAACCCAAAATTTATT
Source organism: Iris pallida (assembly GCA_029216955.1). Lineage (NCBI taxonomy): Eukaryota > Viridiplantae > Streptophyta > Magnoliopsida > Asparagales > Iridaceae > Iris > Iris pallida. The sequence goes on from JANAVB010032787.1 coordinate 57,627, forward strand.
CTAGCATACATTAGTGTGAATCATCAATGTTCCGTACATATGGTGTAGTATATGTTCCTATCGAATCTAGTATCTGAAGGATATGACAGAATCAAGATGAACCCACATAATGTAATACTAAGACATTATCTACTACTAAAAGATATAGTGATAGGTTGTCGTATCATCATTGCCGAGGGATGAGGGTCAGAGGACAGTCAACTTTATCTACGGCTACAATGTTTCTGCCTCGCCAGTCGAATGGCTGCAGGGACTATATGTCCCGATTACCAAGTTACCAATTAACCAACCAACAAAACTACTTGTTACAAATATTGGCACTATCGGTGCGTTCGAATCGGAGTATCATATTTTTCGGTGTCGGAAAATAAATAATTATTACTAAATTATCAGATTTTTTGGCACTATTGGTGCCCCTGACCAAGCCCCCCTCTCCCCCCTATACCACCTCTAACCCTAACCCGAACCCAAACCCTAACCCTAACCCTCCCCTCCCCACAGCCACCCCCTCCTCACCCTCACCCCTAACCCGAACCCTAACCCTCCCCTCCTCCATGCTCCCCTCCCCAGCCGCCCCACTCCCCTGCTTCCCTCCCCCAGCCGCCCTCACCCCCCTGCTCCCCTTCCCCAGTCGCTTCCACCCCCACTGCTCCCATCTCCCAGCCGCCTCCACCCCCACTGCTCCCCTCCCCCAGCCGTCCCCACCCCCCGTTCCCCTCCCTCCACCCACACATACCCACCCCTAACCCAAACCCTAGCTCCCCTCCCCCAGCCGCCTTCATCCCCCCTGCCCTACCCCTCCAGCCACCCCCACTTACCCTCCAACCACCCGTATCCCCCTACCCTTCCCCCGAGCCACCCGCACCCCCAACCACCAACAACCAGAACACCCGGAGAGAGAGAGGAGAGGGAGGAAGGGGGAGAGTCACGTACCGGAGAGGGAGGAGAGTCGCCGGAGAGAGTGAGAGTCGCCGAAGAGAGTGAGAGCGCCGGAGAGAGTGAGAGCGCCGGAGGGGGAGGAGAGAGAGAGTGAGAGAGTAAAATGGGAGGAAATGAATCGTTGGAGGGAATATAATTAGAATTTAGCGACGTTAATAATACTATCGCTAAATTAATCACTGTTAGCGACGTCAGAGCAACGTTTCGCGACAACTAGCGCATGTAATTAATATACGTCGTTGTTACGTCGCTTATTTCGTCGCTAATAGTGACTATTAGCGACGTTTTAATAAAATATTGTGAATGAACATAATTTAGCGACGTTAATCGAACGTGGCTAAATTTATATTGCCAATTGAGCAGATTTTAGTAGTGGACCACCTCTACTGACCAGACATCCTCGGATATGAATATGAGGATATCGTCTGCATATGCCAGGTGGGTGATGATCGGGCTTCCACTGGCAGTATGGAAGTGCTGGAAGTTCGGGGTGCGAACTATTTTATTCAGATTTCTGCTCAATGCTTCTGCCGTAATGATGAATATGGTGGACGATAAGGGGTCTCCTTGCCTGACATCGTGACTCGATTTGAAGAATCCGTCGGCTTATCCGTTGATCACCGTAGAAAACCAGGAGTTGCTGATCGATCTCCAAACGATGTTGGTCTATGATTCCGAAAAAACCAAAGGCCCTGAAAACCCAGATCATGAATTGCCAATCCAGCCTATCATAAGCTTTCTCCATGTCCAATTTGATCACGATGTTGCCACCTCTAGCAGGAAGTTTCATGCAGGTGATTAACTCTTGAGCAAGCATGATGTTATCCTGGATGTTTCTACCTCGGACGAAGCTACTTTGCTCCTCAGAGATGACCTTGGGAAGCAGGTCTGACATACGTGAGGCGATGATCTTAAAGATGATCTTGTTGGTGAAGGTGCACAGACTAATGGGGCGAAAGTCACAAAAGTCTCTTGGTTATCTTTCTTCGGGATGAGGATCAGGTTGGCGAAAGAGATGGCTCTGAGGTAAGTAGCTCTCTGGAAAAAGGCAGTTACCGCTTCATGGATGTCTTTATTGATTATATCCCAGTACTCTCGGAAAACACCTCCAAAAATCCGTCCGGTCCTGGTGCACTGTGGGCATCAAGGGCCTAGACCGCGTCTTTCACCTCATGTTCAAACGGAGGAAGGTCCAACTGGATGTTATCATTATCGTTAATGAGGTGAGGTATCTCAGCCAGGAAGTTGTTGTCTCTGTAGACCCTTTTATTGGTGAACAGCTGAGAGTAGAACTTCTCTGCCGCTACCTGAATTCCCCGTTAGTTACTGATGATGTTACCAGAATTGTCAACAATATGATGGAGGTTGAGTTTCTGTCTGCGACTATTGGCACAGGCGTGGAAGTAGGCTGTGTTTTTGTCCCCCTTGTTGTCCCATTTAAGTCTCGCCTTCTGTTTCCAAAAGTCAGTTTTAACTTTCAGCCAGAATTTGAGAATAGCTTTGGTGAGGTTAAGAGCTTTCCTGGCTGCAGGCAATCGGTCTGTAGTGAATAGGGCCTCGGCACGGGTGACATCATCCTCTGGATGCGAACTGCCTGAAAAATATTCTCGTACGCCTGTTTGCTGCAAGCCGAGAGGGCTTTCTTCGTCGCCTTAAGCTTGTTGACTACCCTGATGAGCGGGTCGGCAGAACCCGTGCTGTTCCAGGCTCCCACAACAACGTGCTTGAATTGGGGGTGTTCGCTCCAGAGGTCGAGAAATTGAAAGTTCTTTTTACTCTGATTGGCGGTGTTTTTAATCTCAACCAGGAGGGGAGCGTGGTCAGATTCGGTGGCATTGAGGTGAGATAGATTGGAGATGATCCCCATTCCATGCCAGAAGGTGTTCGTGAGGGCCCTATCGAGACGAGAGTATTGTCGGCGATCACCTTTCTGCATGTTACACTAGGTAAACGCATTGCCAGTGAACTGGAGCGGATGGAGGTTGGCATTGAAAATGAAGTTGTTGAAATCTTACATGACCATAAGGGGAGTAGGGCGACCGCCTACTTCCCCTCTCTACAGGTGATGTCATTGAAGTCCCCAATACACAGCAACAGAAGGTTAATGTGGTTGAGGTGGGTGTCAAGGAGGTCGTTCCATAGCTGTTTGCATTCGGTCAAGTCGTAGCTACCATGAACCGTAGACAGAATTGAGTGCCTGGGGAAAAATGGGTGCTCCATCCAGCACGAGAGAGCCTGCCTAGAGTCCTGAATAACTCCGATCTTGACGTCCGTCGAGCAGAGGATCCAAATATCGTTGCAGCCAGCAATGGCCGTATTGAGACCTAACTGCAGCTAGATTGTTTTGATTTTCTAGAGGGGAATCTTGGGTTAAATGACGATCAAGATGTCAATCTTGTGAAGTTTTTTGAGGCTAGTGAGACGCCTCATGGTTGGTTTGTTAGCCATGCCTCGAACATTCCAGGAAAGGATGTTAAGCATTAAAGGTGTTGGTAGAGGCATTTTTTGTTCGCTTAGTTGCGGATCTGGTGCGCATGGTCGACGGCTCTGTGGCTTCTATTTTATCAGAGTTTTTGGTGTTGATGGATGCCATCGCTACCATGGAGTTGTTAAGGATTGGTTCCTCAACTTTGATGGGGGGTGTCCTCTGCATGATGTAGCCTATCTCCGGCAGAATCCAGGATGGCCACTTCTGGGGGGATAATGAGGGTGTCTTCTGGGCGTTCGAATAGTTCTCCTGCAGACTGGAGGGAAAATCCTACGGCCATGACCTGTTGTCCTTTAAGGACCTGTTCTGGGCCCAGGATGGCTAGGGCTTTATCGACGGTAACTGCATCGCCAGAGGGATGGCTGACCGCTAGCTTGTTTTAGGCAGTTAGGGAGTCGAGGAGGGATTCCTCAACAGCATCCGTGGGGATATCACTGGGAGACATCCTCTCTGAGCTCGGTCCAATGGGCTCGTCAGAGCCTCCATGGACAGCGAGCTCCTGAGAGGAGTCAATGGCTCCCGTATCAAGGACATTGAACTGATTGGAGAGGGGGAGGGATGAAGGGGAACCATGAATCAATGTTGTGCTAGGGGAGGCTACTTTGACCGGTGTGCCTTCACATTCATCGAATCTGACATGGGTGTTTGGCAGCAGAAGTAGGGGAAGGTTGTGCTACGGTTGTCGAGTCTTGCTGACTCTAACAGGGGCGTCTTTTCGGACTGTTCTCCTCTTGAGCTGTGGGTGAAGGCGAAAACAATGTTCTGCTAGATGCCCTCGCAAGTGGCAGTATTTGCAGAAGATGATGTGGTTGTTGTAGACTATTTGCTGGGTGTGCGTCTGGTTGCCTAGATCAAGGAGGATGTGATTGGGGGGCTCATTCGTGAGGTCAAGTTCCACACAGATTTTAGCGTAGTGGGCTTTAGTAAGATTGCTTGTTTCCTCTGCTGTGGCCACATACGTCTCGAAGGAGTTGGCGATCCGTTTGAGGGCCGCTGGAACGAAGCATATTAGGGTCAGGTTGGGGAGGGTCACCCAGGCCGCAACCGTCACTGAGTCTTCTTTGGTGTTAAAGCCTACCGACCACCTGATAATCTTCATCTGGTGGGAGTTAACCCTACCGGTGCCCTTGGACCACACGGTCCTGTGGTCAAGCTCGGAGGAGAGGTGCAACAAAATATGCCTGGGGTCCAGGGTGCTACCCTGTATTCTGCGGAAAGCCGCCAGCTGGCAATAACCTCCTTAACCTGGTCAAGTTTTGGGTAGCCGGAAGAGAATTTGAGGACGAAGGTGTTGGGGAAGGGAGGTAGAAAGGGAGGACAGTTCCTGCTCTGAGAAGGGGACTTAGGCACCGAAGATTCTGAAGGGTACACAACATCAGGAAGCGGTACGTCGAAGAATAAGAAGCCCTTCTTGGATACGATCAGGGCGCAGCTTGTCGGCATAAGAAGGTTGTGGGACACCAGACGAAGAGGGGATATCCAAGTCGCCGCTGCTGGGTTGCACAACAGGTGAGGTCAGGGTTGTCGAAGCAACATTCAGCTGTGAAGCCGGGGGCCTATGAGAAGGGGAAAGAGCGGAAGGATGAGGGCGGGGCGGAGGGGAGGTGGAACCCGCCAACATGGAGGGAGGCCCGCACAAGGGGACCAGGTTCCGCAGACTGGTCCCAAGGCAAGGAGGTCCGCCGGGAGCTCGCGGCTGGGAGCAGATGCCGAACCCTGATTTATGGGAAAAGCTTTAGCTAAGCCGGCGGCAAGGCAATGGGGCTTGCACCAGCAGGGGCGTCCTATAGGACGTCGGAAGGGCGATCACGGGGGGAGGGAATAACGCCCGATGGACCTGCGAGCGACGTGGGCCCGACGGTCGAAGATGCGGCTGGACACCCAACAGAGAATGAGGCAGAATGCCCGGCTCTGGAGGAGTGGGCCATGCGCCCAAGGCAACGGGAAGGGGCCATGCGCCCACAATGGAGATGGACCTAGCGCCCGAAGCTCGGCGCATGTGCCATGCGCCCGAATCAGAGGGAAGGGGCATGCGCCCAAGGCCGCAGACAGGGGCTATGCCCCCGAATGGGAGGATGGGGGCTGCCAACCGCGCCTTCCTGAGAAGAAGGGGAATGCGCCCAACGTAGGGAAGGCCTTCGTATGCGCACACCGGAGCCGGTCCATATGCGCCCGATGGAGCCGTACCGTATGCGACCTCTGAAGAAGGAAAGGTGGCAGGAAGATGTGCCCGCTAGGGGACTTCCATATGCACCCACAACAGGGCACCATATGCGCCCATAAGCTTGGGGCGCATAGCAGCGCGACCCCCCGCCTTCCTCGAGTGGCCCGCTCATACAAAAGCGGGAGATTCAAAATCGAATCTGAAGGGGGAACTGGTCCACGCCCATCGTCCCAAAACTGACCGATGGACCGCGCGCTGGGGGCTGCCGCTCCCCCGGAAGGCAGAGGAGGGATTGCTGCGTGCCACCCTGTAGCCGGCATGTGCCGGCG
>JANAVB010032788.1:0-67691 GCA_029216955.1 Iris pallida
TATATATATATATATATATGTACTTCTATGTATATGTATAAATGGTGCTATGTTTTGATATATGTAAATTTACATGTTATTTTATTATCAGTAAATTTTATGGTTAAGTATATTTTACTGCATTAAATTATTATTATAATATTTTAATATACATATATATATCTATATATTTAATTTCGTATTTTTACGTATTCTGTGAATTATGGCTATTTGAGTCCAGACCTAGCATGGGTTTTGTGGACTTAAATGAGTCTAAGTACATTCAAGGTTGTACGAGTCATATCGAACTTGATTCATGGCCTTGGGTCCCGTATCTGGACTTCGGTTCAATTTCGTATACGTGGATAAATATAATAAATAATTATTTATTTATTTTCAAAAACTGTACCTTGCTGTATTAGATTTTTAGATAGTATATAAATACTTTAAAAATCTGGAAATATTGTATTAAATACTATGTTAATTTACCTAATTAATATGTTTTTCAGGATTTAATTTGTATTTTTGCCATTTTATAAAAATAGAAAAATAAAATTTATTTTCAAAGTACTTAAGTTTACTGATTTTTAATAAATATCTATAGTAGTTTATAAGTTCCAAAAAAATTAGTATCAATTTTATAATTAACAAGGATCATTCATGTAATTTATTTTTATATATTGGAGCATTTTGACTATCTTAATAATTATTGGAACACAGTATACAGCCTGATTTATTAATTAAATAATTATGTCTTGTGAAGTTATGTGTGTTTTTGGGATATTTTAGTATTGAGACCTTACTCTACTTTAGTATAGTGACCCTAAAAGGTTGGTTTAGGTATTGTGTCACCCCATATTGGTCTTCTATGCTAAAGTCATCAATTGGCTAGGTGTCCAGTTAGAAAGTCGTATCATACCACTAGTGTCCTAGTCTTGAGCTTAGTATGGAAACTAAGATTGTATATCATTTTTAACAGTGACAGGACACCGGACATCTATAGCTTCGTATTCATACCCTTGTTTTGTATGAGGCAAGTACCCCTACAAACTTTACTTACTGCATATAATGAATTGCATATAAACTATGTTAATACAGTTACTTAAATGGAAAATCATATCTTACATATTTCTATGTACCCACCGTATGTTTCACATGCTTTAAACTGTTCTTGTATCTCTTACATGTTATAACTTGGGTTATGGGGAAACTGGCAGCTGAGTACGTGATCAGCCCCTTCTTCCGTACGTATGTACCGCAAGGTCGTATTACATGCATACCTTGTCGTAGGCCATTATCCCATATTTCTATACGTATGTACACCTATGCTTGTTGACTTGTACGTACGTACATTTTATTACATATAGACTTGTACACCGGTATATTTTATACCTATTGACGATCACGTGCCTGCTCCAGTTTAAAACATTACATGTACGTCTGTCATCATGACAAATGTATCTTCTACATGATAGATTGTGATATGCCATGATTCTTGTTTTTATACCTCTTTTTTATTCCATGCTCTGTATATTTAGTTTGTAGAACCAATACTTGCTCCCTTCTTGACAGAAAATATTACAGATATACTTACCGAGGAGGAGTTGTTATATGATTCCTATTATGGGGTCACCATTAAGGATCAGGCTTTAGCCCACGAGGATGTACCTACGGAAAAACTCGTCCAATTTGTTATTTTAGTTGCTCTGGACTTTGAGAGCAGGACTGTTTGGTCTATGTATTTTGTTACTGGACTTGTATCCAGTTTTACATTTTGGCTATGTATTTTAAACATATTCGTATGTTAGATGTTGTGATGATTTTTTTCAATATGACAAATGGAACAGTTATCACACTTGATCCTTCACTATGTACTTTTTAAAAAGAACAACTTACTACGCTATAACTCGAGCGTAGGCTGGACATGTCTAAATTCGTCCAAATAATTTGGGTGGCGGGTCGTGAAATGTTTTTAGTGGTGGCCCATGCAGGCCTTAGAGTTAAATTGTTTGGTTACACCAAGCATACCTGCAACTAGGAATATAGGATAACTTGATAAAAACTAGGAACAGCATCTAGAACACCTAGAGGATTCCTAGGATTGCAACATAGGAAACTCATCACAGCATAGGACCGTTATTATAAATTAGATTTTTGTTTGTTTATGATTGTTTACTTAAAAAGTTCTTATAGTTCTTTTATTTTCTATTAGATGGTGCTCACACACTCATCGCAGTATGCTACACCTAAAAATGGCATACTTCCTATCCAGCCGGTCGACCAGTTGACCGGAGCACTTCCACCTCCACCTACCATACACCCCCACTCCAAAAATCTACCAACCCAGCTGCCTCCACCACCTCCTATAACACAGTCCCAGCAAGACCAGATGATTCGACCACCACCTGCTACTATACCTGCCCAGTCATCCTTCACTCTCGACGGGAACCAGCTACTTACTCTGATTCAGGGGTTCCTAATGCCCCATCAGGAGTAGACCACCCTACTTCGCCAGAGCATAGAGCGCTTTACGGATCGTACCATAATCCCACCATCGGTAGAGCCACGACCAAGAACGAGGAATAACAAGGACTTCATGAACTTCAACCCCAAGGAGTTAATGGGGACTGAGGGCATCATAGTCGCAGATGACTGGCTGGACTCAGTAGAGAGAAAGCTCCTTGGAGCTAGGTTGCAAGGTGACCTTCAGGTCGAGGCAGCGAGATTTTTGCTGACAGACTTAGTAGAAGTCTGGTTCAGGAATGAGCCACTATTTACGAGAGGAGGAGCTACATGGGATCAGTTCAAGATCCAGTTCAAGAAAAAATTCTTCTCGACTACCGCTAGAGTAGCCATAGGGCTACAATTCTAGAACCTCCAGTAGGGGAACCGTTCTGTTGACGAGTATGCGACAGAGTTTAGTCGTTTGAGCCATTTCGCCCCTAGCCCGATTTCAGACCTAGAGGAGATGGCACATAGATTTTGCCATGGTCTTGTCCCAGACATCGGCATCCTCCTAGTGGCAAACGGGATGACTAACTACTACCAAAGCCTGGAGTTGGCCCGTGAGATAGAGGAGTGTCTTCTGTCTTGCAAGAGGCCAGATTCCGGGCACAACGAGGGACCTTTCAAGTACCAGGCTTTCCAGCCGAGAGCACCGGCATCGTACCAGCAGGCATACCATCCTCCCATACCGTATCACCCAATACCACCAGTTAGAGCTCCAGGACCACAGCAGCAGAAGGGAGCTGTGTGTTCATACTGTAGGAGACCACGGCATGACTATGCCATCTTCAGAAAGAGGTTGAGATAGTGCTTAGCTTGTGGGTCTACCATCCATCAGCTTCGGGATTGCCCAACAGAGAGGGCGCCAGGCATGGGACCGCCTAGGGACCACCGCTCCCGACCCCAGCAGCAGCGGTTTGGGCAGCATCTGAAGCAGTAGCAGAAAGGACCCCAGGGGAAGGGTTATAGTCTAGCTCTTGAGGCGGAGCAGGAGTAGGTTTTCGGAGCCAGATTATTTGGTCGATGTCATCACAGGTCATATTTATTTGCATACTTTTCTAGCCATATGCTTGTTTGATTCTAGTGCATCACATAGCTTTCTTTTATTAGAATTTTTGCAAAAACACCATTTAGTAGCTACACCCACCAATGAGATGAGTAGAGTAATAAGAGGAGGCGGACCAGTACCCATTAGAGCTATTTATAGATGCTCTATTTGCTATAGCTGGGAGAGAGTTTAGAGGACGATTCTTTGTGATGCCACTTCCCGAATATGATATCATATTGGAAATGAATTGGCTTAGCTACACTCACGCAGCTATAGACTGTCATAATGGTAGTATTCTGTTCAGTCTCCCAGGAATGGCACCATTCAGTGTCTGGAGGACAGGGCCGGAGATCAGCCTAGAGACGAACCGTTGAGCTATAGTTGGGGAGCTAGCACCGCCACACCCTATCATTGGGGAGTTTATGGATGTATTCCCAGAGGATCATCCAAGACTTCCACCTGACAGAGATGTGGATTTCACTATAGATTAGTACCGGGCTCATCACCAGTGTCCCGGGCTTACTATAGAGTGAACCCCAAGGAGGCCGTAAAGATGAAGGAGCAGGTTGATAACCTGTTGAGAAAGGGTTTCATCCGATCTAGTACTTCTCCATAGGGAGCACCAGTGCTCTTTATACCGAAGAAGGATGGTACGGTCCGGTTGTGCATTGACTACCGGGCATTGAATGTCATCACCATCAAGAACAAATATCCTCTACCTCGGATAGATGATTTGTTCGACCAGTTGAGTGGGGCGAAGGTGTTCTCTAGGATAGACTTGAGATCAGGTTACCACCAGGTGAAGGTCAGAGCTGAAGACATCTAAAAGACTGCGTTCAATACCATGTATGGGTAGTACGAGTTTTTGGTGATGCCATTTGGTCTCACAAATGTGCCAGCTGTCTTTATGAACTTGATGAACAATACATTTCACCGATATCTGGATAAATTTGTCGTGGTGTTTATCAATGACATCCTGATATACTCGAAGACGCCAAAAGAGCACGAAGAACACTTGCGGACAGTTTTGGAGATTCTGAAAAAAGAGAGGTTGTATGCTAAATTGTCGCAGCGAGAGTTCTTTCTCGACCGAGTGGAGTTTCTCGGTCATGTGGTCACTAGAGAGGGGATCTCAGTGGACCCCAGGAAGATTACTGTCGTCGAGACATGAAAGGCTCCGACATCAGTTTCAGAGATTAGGAGTTTCATGGGATTAACAAGCTATTATAGGAAGTTTGTCCAGGACTTTGCTAGAATAGCCGAACCTATGACGAAGCTGACACGAAAGGACGCAGAGTACATCTGGTCAGAGGACTGCCATACAGCATTTGAGGAGCTGAAGAGGAGACTGACAGGTGCACCTGTTCTGGCATTACCTTCAGGATCTGGAGGTTTCACCATTTATGGCGATGCTTCGAAAAAGGGGCTAGGATGTGTTTTACAGCAGCATAGGAAAGTGATTGCCTACACATATAGGCAATTACGGACTCATGAACAGAACTATTCTACTCACGACTTAGAGTTATCTGCGGTAATCTTTGCACTCAAGTTGTGGAAATACTACTTATACGAAGAGCGAGTAAAAATCTTTACAGACCACAAGAGCTTGAAGTATGTGTTCATGCAGAAGGAGCTGAACATGAGGCAGAGAACATGGTTGGAGTTGATGAAGGACTTCGACATCGATTTACAGTATCACCCCGAGAAGGCAAATGTGGTAGCGGATGCGCTGAGCAGGCATCTGATGGCATGGTATCTGAAGATGGATCGATATTTGTGGGAAGATTTGGAGAAGCTCGGTATTAAGATGATTCAACTAGGATTAGTGATACAGATGATGGCACTAGATATTTAGTCAGGTATGATGGAGCAGACAAAGGAGACTCAGTCTACAGATAAGAGCCTCCGCAGACTCAGAGTTCAGGCTTAAGCTGGATTGCTTGATGACTTCACCATAGCAGAGGATGGACCTTTGAGGCACGACAGCCGGTTATGCGTGTCGAAGGGTGAGCTGATAGCGGCAATCTTGCAGGAGGTGCACCGATCGTGATATTCTATTCACCCCGGTGCCAACAAGATGTACCGTGACTTACGGGAGCATCTCTGGTGGCACGAGATGAAGAGAGATGTATCACGCTTTATTTTGAGGTGCCTAGTTTGCCAGCAGGTAAAGACAGAGCGTTAGAGACCAACTAGTCTATTGCAGCCATTACCCATTCCTGAGTAGAAGTGGAAACACATTACGATGGACTTTGTCTCAGGGCTTCCTCGTTCCCAAGGAGGGAAGGATGCCATATGGGTTATCGTTGACAGGCTGACGAACTGTGCACATTTCATACCCTTCAAGGTGGGACTTTCTACCGAGAAGTTGGCGGAGCTATAAATGCAGTAGATAGTATGCTTGAACGGAGTACCAGTGAGCGTCGTATCGGATCGGGACAGCAGATTCATATCCCATTACTGGAGGAGCTTGTAGGAGGAGTTGGGCAGTCGGCTCAAGTTCAGTACAGCATACCACCTACAAACTGATGGACGCTCTGAGAGGACGATTTAGACACTCGAGGACATGTTGAGGACTTGTGTAATGGACTTCGGAGGATCATGGGAGAGTCATCATCACTTGGTAGAGTTTTCATACAACAACAGCTACCAAGCCAGCAACGGTATATCTCCATTCGAGGCACTATATAGACGACGATGCCGTACACTGCTCTTTTGGGATGACGATGGAGATAGAGTGATGATTGGGCTGAAGATGATTACTGAGGCAGCAGAGAAGGTCAGGATGATCAGAGACAGACTCAGAGTTGCTCAGGATAGGAAGAAACACTGGGCCGATACTAGTCGCAGGCCGATGGAGTTCGTCGACGGAGATATAGTATTGGTAAAGATATCACCTACCAGAAGGACGATCCGATTCGGACAAGACGGCAAGTTAAGCCCTAGATACATTGAACTGTTCGAGATACTCGGCAGGATCAGAGAGGTAGCTTACAGGGTTGCACTACCAGCCAACCTGGCGGGAGTTCATGATGTCTTTCATGTGTCTCTGCTGAGGAGATACGTTCCCGATCCCAGCCATGTATTGGATCATTCTGAGTTGGAGATCGGACCGAGTCTTGCAGTTACTGAGCAGCCAGTGGAGATATTGGACCGCAGGAAGAAGAGGCTGAGGAAAAAAGTTATACCCTTAGTCCGAGTAGCTTGGAGCCGCCACTCTCCAAGAGAATCTACTTGGGAGAGGGAGTCAGACATGAGGGAGAGATATCCTTACTTGTTCGACCCACCAGCCGCGAAGGAACCATCCGTTCCCGCTTGATACCTTAGAGGTTAGTCTTAATAGTAGACTTAGTCATTGTTTGAATTGTTTGCTATATTAAATGTTTGTAGAGTCTTCTATCCTTATAAATTTTGAGGACAAAATTTTTTCAAGGAGGAAAGATTTGTAAGCCCCTGTTATTTAATTATTTTAAATTAAGGGTTTTTAAGAGCAAATGACATTTTTAGCCTTAAAATAATTTATTTAGATTATTAGGAATTTTCTAAAATTTTTAAATAATTTTTAAATAGTTTTTAAAGGCTAAAATATCAATTTACAATTTCTAAAATTATTTTTATAATTATTTAAATTATTTTTATGTCAGTTTGCAATATTACAATTGTTTGTGCAAATTTTATTTGCACAGAACACTGCGGGAGTGGTTTTGCAAATAAGGATTTTGCTTACTGACAGGCGGTGGGTGTTTTTGCAATTTACGAAAAGGCAGGGGTGTCTGTGCAAAACCACCCACGTTGCCGGTCAGAGTTTTGTCGTCTTCCCCCCACCGACTTGTCGAAACCTTAAGCCTAAATCCTAATTGTAGAAGCATGGAAAAGAACAAGAAAAGTCCAAGCGGCCTCAGACAGAAAGAGCTTCATGCGGCTCAGGAATCCATTAGAAATTCATGCGGTTCAAAATTCCTTTAGAGCCTCATGCGGCTCGATAGCTCCATGCGGCTCAGGAAGGAGCCACGTGGCTCGAAGCAGTTCGCCTCTACAGGTGGCCAAAAAGCAACTGCCTCATTAAATGCCCTGACATCAGCTCTGACAGAAAGGCGAAATGACAACTTTGACATAAAGCTGAAATGATAGCTCTGATATAATGGCATGCTCTTAGGGAAAAGAAGAAAATCTTTTATATAGCTGGCATGATCCGCCAAGTCCCAAAGCTCCATATGCAGTAGCCATCTTCATACGGCTGCCTCCTTCATGCGGCTGTCCTCTTCATGCGGCTGCCTCCTTCATGCGGCTGCCCTCTTCATGCGGCTGCCCGCTTCATGCGGCTGCTTCCTTCATGCGACCGCCACCTTCATGCGGCTGTCTTTACGACAGTTGAGACACGTGGCGGTCCTCATGATAGTTGAGACATGTGGCGGTCTTATCCCCTCGGAGTTATGGCTGCTAACAAATCATAACAACCCAGATTTGTTACAATCATCTTAATTACCCGGATCAAATTAGATTTATTACAATTAAGCAAATTGAACACATGGTGGGAGATCCGAGCCTGTCGTGACAAAATATGAAGATTCGTGGCAATCAGCATTAATTGCCCATACGAATTTGGTGCAATCAAAATTAACTGTCCAGATATGATGCAATCAAGATTAATGGTCCAGATTATTGGCCGTCGACTTTTCAAAGGACAATCATTGCAAACCCTAATGATCACACCCCACTCCTATAAATAGCAAGGTGCTATTCCCTTGCAAAAAAGATTCTCTCCACCCGGCTGGACATACAGAAAGACAAAGAGTCTTCCCACACATCCGAGAGCATTTCTTCATCAGAGCCAAGGCTATGTCCGATCGTCCAAGGAGTAAGGCAGAGCTGCCATCGCTTTCCCGAGTCTCTATCGTCACCCCCAGAATCAAAAATAAACAATCGTACTTAGATTGTTGTACCTAATTTTTCATTCCTAGGCTTTCTTTGTGCGAGCGAGTTTGTATTGTGAGTCTAAGTTCAGTCCTCCTATAAAATTGTTCTGCACTTTTACAATCAATGGCAATCACGATGGCGACTATGCTGGGGACTAACTTCTCCACGGCTGAGGAGTTGGTGACGCAATCGGACGCAGCCAAACTTGGCTCCACTCAACAAATGCTGGTCGCCCGGTTCGACCAGCAGGCGTTTGAAGAAATGCTCTCCGACGAGAGCACTGGCCCGGTCCAGCAGCGAGCCCGCACGAAGAAGGCCCACAGGAAGTGGAGGCCCAAATCATTTGCTCCTCCCCAAGCTCTCGAAGAAATGCTCTCTGTTGCTCAAGATGGCGTAGAAGTCTCGCAGGCAACCCCACTTCAGACCATAGAGGACTCTACTGTCCCCAAATTCGGCAGAAGAAAACACTTTGATGCTGGACATACAGGGGCAAAGAGGAACTCTATGCGATCCGAGCCGCATAAGGGTGTCAGCCGCATGAAGGAGGCTCATGCGGCCATGACAGCCAACCGCATGAAAAAGGCTCATGCGGCCGCAATTGCCAACCGCATGGAGAAGACTCATGCGGCTACGAAAGTCAGCCGCATACAGAAAGCCTATGCGGCCAGAACTGCTAGCCGTATACAGGCAGCCTACACGGCCATGACTTCCAGTCGCATCCCGAAAGTTCATGCGGCCACCGCTTCTAGCCACATACAGAAGGTTCATACGGCCATAAAAGATAGCCGCATGTAGACAGCCTGCATGGCCACCGATCCCAGCCGCATACCATCTGTCCCATGTGGCTCACGGTCAGTCTTCGATCGCCTCTCAGGCGATCCTGACCCCAGATGCCCTCATTTGCCAGTCTCTGTGGACTCTTCCTACTATGTACTGTCAGGTACTAGAAAGAAGAAGTCTCGGGCATCACGGGCTCGTCGAGCTCAGACAGCTGTTCCAACTTCTGACTATCAAGGCGTCCCGCTGACTATTACGCGGGCCCTTGATGGAAAGTTGTATAAAACTATCCGTGTCCAGCCCCCGGCGGCCAACGAACGGGATAGTTATCAAGAATCTCCCAACAATGGCCAGGGGCAAGTACTCGTACTACCCCCACATCAGGGAGCAGGCAGGAGGCCAACACATTCATGGGCTCAGAACTTTTGGGCCCACAAAACGGGTGACTTACGCAACGTGATTCTTAACAAACGCAAGGAAAGAGACGAAGATTTGGTGTGCAGAGAGTCCTGTCAGGGACATCAATGCACCCAAGTCATTGTCAACTGCTGCTGCAACAAGGCGGCAGTACAAGAAGACTGGCGGTCCATCTTCCAACGGCTGCAACATCCAAGCTCAGAAGACGAGGCGCTTCTCGTCGCCTCCTACAATTCTGCTCTGAAGATTCCTGGCAGCGGGAGAGGGAAGAAAACAAATGTCTCCAGTCCGAAAATCTCAACCAACGTAACCAAGAAACTCCCTTCTAAGAGGTTGTCTACCACCGTTACAGGAGGGGTTTACCAAGGTACCCGCTCGAAGACGAAATCTGCCACAATCATCCACGACAATCCGGTGTTCCAAGGAGATAATCCAGGAGAAACAGTTCATCCAACAGATGCAGCAGATCCCGATGTTCCTGAGGACGTCCACCACTCCCAAGATGAGGCAAGCTCTGAAGCTGGGGGTACCACTCTTTCTGAGTCCGAACCAGAGAAGAACATTCCCACATACCCTGACGACTTCTCTGTATAAGGGTATGACTCCGAGGGCACGTCATCTACCGTTCCTTCCATCTCTCCTCATGTGAGGACGGTATTCGAGACGGACAGCAACCAAGACGGTCCCAGTGATCGCTAATGTATCGACACTCTGGAGGCCATACTGCACGCCTTGGTCAAGTCCGTGGACGAGATCAAAGCGGCCCTTCCGACTCTGCAGGAAGAACACTTGGCCAAACAAATATGGGATCCGTGGTCAATGCAAATTCAAATTCAGCTGCACCAAACCCGGGTGATAATCCTCCTAAAATATCGGCCCCCACCACTGCAGACAAAGCCAGGGAGGCAAGAAGAGAGGTCCAGGAGCTCCGGGCCATGTTCCATGCCCGAGAAAACTGCCAAGACCTCAGGATACGACAACCGTATCCTGCTGCGTGGAGAGATGTTCCCTTCCCACCAAGATATAAACCATTCAACATCAATCCGTATGATGGGAAGACAACTGCAAGCAGGTACATCACCTACTTCAAAGTCACAACCGACCATCTGCCTCATGACGATGCCATCCTTACGCGGCTGTTCATTGGAGCATTGGAAGGGGTCGCCTTCGACTCGTACCACAACTTGTCGGACAACTGCATCCATTCTTTCACTGGCTTCAAACATATATTCCTGGAGAGGTTCTACGAAGTAGGACAAGATGTGACAATGTCCACCCTCATGGACGTTGTCTTGGGAGAAAAGGAGCTAACAAGGAAGTATATCGAGCGGTTTCGTCAAACCGCGATGAAGTTGCCTTCAGGTAACCCTGATTCCTCCTTGATTGAAATTTGCCAAAAGAGGCTGCTTCCCACGATCAGCCTCTGGATGGGCGAAAGTCAGTTTAAGGATTAGAAGACTTTCATTATCAGCGCCACTAGCGCAGAAGACAAGTTGAAGAAAGCTCGCCAATTGGGATTGCATGTCTCGGAAGGAGAGGACAAGGGCAAACGCCCTAACACCAACAGCAACAATGGTGGTGATCCCTCCAACAATCGAGATAACAAGGGCAAACAGGCTATGGTGGCCGACACAGCACCGAACCCTGAACCGAAGCCAGTAGAGAAGCAGTAGTCTCAGATGAGCTATTCCTTCGAGGACGGCCATGTCAAGCCCATCTTAGATATGCTCACACAAGGAGGTCGAATTCAGCTCCCTTCTCCAAGGCGTGAACCTCGACCTACAGAAATGAAGAACCCTAAGTACTGCCACTACCATCGCTATGTCCACCATGCTACACATGACTGCTACCAACTGAAGTGATACATCCAGCATCTCATCGATTCGAAGGCCCTGGCCATTGATTTCGAAGAGGTAACCGTAGCAGCCAACATGGTATTAGTATAATTTGACAACTTTCCTCCGACAAAGACTCAAGATAGAGTATTGCCCGTCCCCAGAGCAAAGATGTTGGTCGCCAACCTTCCACCTCCCCGAGACCAGGCCGCTGGTCTAGTAGCCCTTACCACATCACGGGGGGAGATCATGTGGGACCATCCGGACTTGGTACCTGAGGTGACTCAGTCCGCACCTCCCTCCACCAGCAAGAAGAAGAATGGGAAAGTCAAATCATGCCGCACAATCTCGGCAGAGGTCGAAGAAGCTACTGCTGTTGTTACCCGCTCCGGCGCACAAATCTAACCTCCACCGGGTAACTCGGCTGAAGGCCTTTAGCCGACAGCTGCTGATGCTCCAAGACCTTCGTAGCCTTCGACGATCGACCAGCCTAGGCCGAAGGAGACTCACTTTGACAAACCGCTCCGAAGAGAGACGCCTCATGGGCTGGAGAGGCCATACAACTTTGACATCTTGGCACAATTGGCCAACACACCGGCCAAATTGTCGCTATACGAACTCCTGAGACTCTCCAAGGATGTTCGTGTCGCACTAAGTGAGGTACTCCAGAATGTCGACGCATATCTGGCTCAATCCAATCTCACTGGGGAAAGCTCGCCTGCAGATCTCCAGGACAGCGCTTGCATAGGCGTAATGCCCAACATCGTCTTTACTCCGCATGATATCCTTATCAAGACCAACCTGCACGATCGCCCTCTGTATTATACTGGGTACATTAGCGATATCAAGGTGGATCGGATGCATATTGATCCCGGTTCTTCCATAAGCATCATCCCGAAGAGCCTGCTATACCATCTGCGCATCCCAATGCATCGCCTAACGCCAACAAGCACCGCCATCAGCGGTTTCAATTCATGCAGAAGCTATCCGATCGGGAAGATTCGCTTCAAGTGCCAGATCGGCGACCTTTAGTCAGAAGTGACCTGTTATGTCATAGATGCAGACACTTCCTACAACATTCTCCTGGGGCGTCCTTGGATACACGATTACATGATCGTGCCATCTATACTGCACCAGTGCTTCAAGTACGTCGACAAGCACGGCTTCGTAAGGATAGAATTTGCCGACATCGATCCCTTTAAAGGGGTCGAATCCTACTACTCAGATATATGCTTGTACGAGAAGTCGAAAAAGCATCTTACTGAAGGAGATACTCAAGCTCAAACTGAGACAACAACTGGATCAGAAGAACCTCTGACGATCCACCTCCAAGCCCACAAACCTAGCATAACGGCGCCCCTTACAGCTACTCTGCATAAGGACGTAATCAGCCTCTCTGTATAGGAGGAACAGATGATAATTCCACTGCTAAGGTCTGGCCAAGCACCAAGACCCACGACAGAGCCACTGACAATCAGGCTTCCTAAAGCTAGGCAGCAACAAACACAGGAGCTCAATCCCTCTGTCAAGCCGATGACAATTCGTTTTCCCAGAATGAATCGGCAGCCGAGCACTAAGCCAGGGACTGCTAGCCAGCCGACAACTTCCCGCTCAGCACCGAGCACCAAACTGGGGGTGGCTAGTACGCCAATGACTCCACGTTCTACTCCACCCATGGAGCCTCTGATGATTAAGTTGTCCAAGTCATCCTTCCAGTCTTCATTTACACAGGGGATAGCTAAAGAAGAGTCAGAACTGGCCAAGTATGTGGCTGCTTACACCGATGCGCCATCCGCAGATGATTAAGCTGCCCAAGTAATCCCACTGGAAAAGATACCTTACTTCATCAATAAAGGGCTATCTTTGAATTATCTCGAGCTTAATAAGCTTTGTACAATGTATGCTATGGAACACGGTATATGCACTCACCTGCACACACAGGTAACAAATGTCTACACCGCAAACCAACTTACTCCATTGGAAGACGCTTACCACATAATAGAGGGAGAGGATCATCCAATCATCTTCGGCCGAAAGAATGATCCACAACACTTTAGGATAGAAGAAGTTGATCTCGAACCCGACACTGGAAGATTGCCCCTTTATCTATATAGTTCCCAATCCAAGTACCTCATGCAAAAATAAGGGTATGATCTGGAAACTACACCAAGCTTAAACTATGGCACTGGACGGCAGTTACCCTTACAATTGCCGGTCCCAGCTGGAAAACCACGAGATTATTGCAACAAGATCGGATGTGGGCTAGGTTATGTTACACCGGCAACGACCCCTGAAAGCTCAGACGAGGAATGCGATTGGCATTCACACTCAACCGGATTACCCACTTCCGATTCGGATGTCAACATCGGGGACATGCTCAGGCAAGTCTGGTCCGTCAATATGGCATTTGCCGACGCCTTCGAAGAAGATGAAGACATTCCTTAACTTCTTGAGTTAGAGCCGTGGGCACAACAACTAGATACGTAATAGGAAAAGCGGTTCGAACGAAGAGAGCCTCCCACCGAGGATGAGGTTGTACAAGTCGATCTCGGTGATGAGTCCTCTCTAAAGCCCATCTTCGTCAGCAAGAATCTGACAGATAAAGAACGAGAATCACTACTAAAACTCGTCAGAAAATACATCGACGTGTTCGCCTGGAGCTATGAAGATATGCCAGGACTGAACCCCGAGGTTGTACTTCACAAACTCAACATTCGTTCGGACCCAAAACCAGTAAAGCAACAACAACGATAGTTCCGTCCTGACGTCATGAATGCTATTGAAGCTGAGGTCAACAAACTGATAGCCAACGGCTTCATCCGTGAGGAACATCATCCAGACTGGGTCGCCAACATAGTACCAGTCCTCAAGAAGAATGAAAAGATTCGAATCTGCATCGACTTTCGCAATCTGAATGAGGCGTGTCCTAAGGACGAGCTCCCCCTTCCTATCATAAACATCATGATTGACAACACCTGCGTCTTTGAGCGTATGTCATTCATGGATGGTTTCTCGGGGTACAACCAAATCAAGATGTTCCCTGATGACGAAAAACATACATCATTTCAAACACCTATTGGCACATATTGCTACACAGTCATGCCTTTCGGCTTGAAGAACGCTAGCGCCATCTATCAAAGAGCTATGAGCACCATCTTTAAAGACCACCTGCGCAAGACAGTGGAATGCTACGTCGATGACATCGCCGTCAAAAGCCGCTCTAAGGAAGATCATCTGCATGATCTGAGGACAGTGTTCGACCTGATGCGAGTGCACAATTTGAAAATGAATCCCACAAAATCCTTCTTGGGTGTATCCAGCGGGAAGTTCTTAGGTTTCATCATTACCTCCCAGGGTATCCACGTAGACCCTGAGAAGACGAATGCAATCATGGAGATGGGTCCCCCGAGAAATCTCCGTGAACTCCGAGGCCTTCAAGGGAGGCTGGCCTACATCAAGAGGTTTATCTCCAACCTCTCCGGACGATGTCAACCATTCACCCACCTCATGAAGAAGGGCATTTCATTCGTATGGGATGAAGAATGCCAGCGCGCCTTCGACAGCATCAAGGAATATCTGACGAACCCTCCAGTCCTGGTAGCCCCGGTTGCTGGAAGACCATTCATGCTCTATGTACGAGCAATGGAACATTCTCTCGGTGCTCTGCTAGTACAAAACAATGAGACAGGCCATGAGCAAGCTATATATTACCTCAACCGAATGATGATGGGGCCGGAGCATCGATACACTACCGTAGAGAAAGAGTGCCTTGCTCTGGTTTTCGCCATTCAGAAGACGCGACACTACGTCACGGGACAAACCATCTATGTTATATCAAGAGTCAACCCCCTCAGGGTCCTCATGACTAAGCCAGGTGCACTCAGCTCTCGCCTCGCTACCTGGGCGATATTACTGTCCCCCTACCACATGATCTTCGTCCCACAAAAGGCTGTTGAAGGTCAAGCTCTGGCAGACGTTTTAGCAGCTCATCCAGGTTCGGAGTCAACCAAAATAGACGAAAAGATTCCAGATGAGGCCGCCAATTCAAATGTGGACTCCCATGATATCATATGGCAGATGTTCTTCGACGGCGCTTCTAGAACTGGGCCCAAGGGCAACATCGTCGCTGGAGTCGAAGTAGTGCTGATTTCTCCCTCCGGGCTGGTGATCAATCGAGCTTATTCCCTCACGGAGCCCTGTTCATACAATGTGGCCGAGTACAATGCTTTGGTCATTAGCCTCCGACTTTTAAAAGAGCTGGGGGTGGAGCACCTTGAAGCATACGGCGATTCACAGTTAATCGTCAATCAGATCCGGGGTTCATACGAGGTTCACCTTGAAGACATGATCCCCTATCACCAAATAGCGATTAACATCATCTCGTCCTTGGAAGGGTTCTTCATCGAACACGTTCCCAGGCTCCAGAACTTTGAAGCCGATGCCCTAGCGGGCCTTGCCGCTTCCTTAGCAGTTCCGAATCATGCTCATCATCTGGTTGACATCATAGGCCGTGAGTTGGTCTGTCCCAGGAATAATGTTTAATGTGTTGAGAGTTACTCCATGCTGACACTCAACGAAGCACCAGACTGGAGACAACCATTCATTGACTTCGCAGTCTAGGATATCCTGCCAGAGAATCCGAAGGAAGCCACTTCTATCAGAAGACGTTCCCTCAGATTCTTCTACGATACAGAGACGAAAATGCTATATCGACGATCATACGATAGATTAATGCTTCGATGTCTGTCAAATACAGAAGCCAAAGAAGCCGTGCGTGAAGCTCATGATGGCATCTGTGGGTCCCATCAGCCTGGCCCAAAATTACAAGATCGCCTTCGACGAATGGGCTATTACTGGCCCACGATGGTTGCAGATGCAATAGACTATGCACGAAAAATACAAAGCCTGTCAAGTCCACGCAGATTTTATCTACCAGCCATCCGAGTTTTTACATCCGATGGTGGCATCCTGGCCATTCGAAGCATGGGAAATGGACATCATTGGTCCAATCACTCCGCCTTTGTCCAGAGGACATCATTTCATACTCGCAATCACAGATTACTTCTCCAAATGGGCGGAGGCTATTCTGCTAGCGGAAGTGAAGACTTCAAACGTGATCAGCTTCCTCAAGCATCACGTTATCTATCGCTTTGGACTGCCCCGAAGGATCATCCATGATAATGGTCCGCAGTTCGCAAGCCACGCTTTCTATCGGTTTTACGACAAACACCGAATCTAGAATATTGCTTCAAAACTATACTACCCGACGGCTAATGGTCTGGCTGAAGCATTCAACAAAACAATCATCAAGCTTCTCAAGAAGTTTGTGTCATCAAACAAACGCGACTGGAATAAAAAGCTCGGCGAATGCTTATGGGCGTACAGTACTACCGTACGAACTGCCACTGGGAACACACCATTCTCTCTGGTATACGAATGTGAGGCAATTCTCCCACTGGAGACTCAAATCCCCTCACTCCGTGTCGCTCTTACCTACCGATTGACGACAGATGATAATCACCATCGCCGACTACAAGAGGTGGAGGCCCTAGATGAAAAGTGCCTGTTAGCTCAACAACGAATCGAGCTGTACCAAGCCCGTATCTCCGGAGCCTTCAACAAAAAGGTTAAAATCAGAACATTCCAAGTGGGCGATCTCGTTCTGGCAGTTCGGAGGCCAATGGTTATGACTCACAAAACCGCCGGCAAGTTCAAGCCAAAGTGGGAAGGCCCGTTCATCATTGACGCTGTATTCTCCAATGGAGCTTACCCCCCTCGCAAAACCAAACGGAGACTTGAGTTGTTCTATGCACCCTTCATGGAGCCCACTCCTGTCATATCCTCATACGGCTGCTTCCTTCATGCGGTCGCCACCTTCATGTGGCTGTCTCCTTCATGCGGTTGCCATCTTCATGCGGCTGCCACCTTCATACGGCTGTCTCCTTCATGAGGTTGCCACCTTGATGCGGCTGCCTCCTTCATACGGCTGCCTCCTTCACGAGGCTGCCACCCTCATACGGCTGCTACCTTCATACGACTAGGATCGCGGGGGGCACCCGTATGCGGTTCACTTAGAGACCGCACTCATGCGGCTCTGCCAGGAAATCTCACTCACGATTGTTGAAACACGTGGCGATCTTCATGACAGTTGAGACACGTGGCGGTCCTCATGATAGTTGAGACATGTGGCGGTCTTATCCCATCGGAGTTATGGCTGCTAATAAATCATAACAACCCAGATTTGTTACAATCATCTTAATTACCCGGATCAAATAAGATTTATTGCAATTAAGTAGATTGAACACGTGGCGGGTGATCCGAGCCTGTCATGACAAAACATGAAGATTCGTGGCAATTAGCATTAATTGCCTATACAGATTTGGTGCAATCAAAATTAACTGCCCAGATGTGATGCAATCAAGATTAATGGTCCAGATTATTGATCGTCGACTTTTCAAAGGGCAATCATTGCAAACCCTAATGATCACACCCCACTCCTATAAATAGCAAGGTGCTATTCCCTTGCAAAAGAGATTCTCTCCACTCGGCTGGACACACAGAGAGACAAAGAGTCTTCCCACACATCCGAGAGCATTTTTTCATCGGAGCCAAGGCTACGTCCGATCGTCCAAGGAGTAAGGCAGAGCTGCCATCGCTTTTCCGAGCCTCTATCGTCATCCCCCAGAATCAAAAATAAACAATCGTACTTAGGTTGTTGTACCTAGGTTTTCATTTCTAGGCTTTCTTTGTGCGAGCGAGTTTATTGTGAGTCTAAGTTCAGTCCTCCTATAAAATTGTTCTGCAGTTTTACAATCAACGGCAAACACTAATTTAGTAATTGAAACCCTAATATAACCCCCAAATCCTAGCCTATAAAGCCCCCTGACCGAAACCCTAACTTCATTCCTCTCTCCGACCACCGTAGCCACCTCCCTACCTCGTCTTTTCCGTCGAGTTCGTCGAAAACCTAGTCCTAAGTTTCCCGCCGCCACAGCCCACTTCCCAACGAGCCACCACCACTAAAATGTTCACCTCGACGTTTTGCTAAAACTCTAGCAGTTTCTTGAAACTTGCTTCGAATATGAAACTTTGAGTATTCAGGGATGCCTTCATTATTCCCAATAAGACTGCCCTATATCAGATTACTTTGTCCAAAGCACGCCCTGCTCGATTCGCTCGCAACAAATCAATTAATTCTCCAGGTAAAAAATATTAGACATTCCATCTTCTGAAACCAACACCTTTGATGTTACTTGACGTACAATAATCTCTATATATCTATTATGAATTTTGTACCCCATGGGATCGATAAACCTTTTGAATCTTATTAACCAAAGAGATATGACTTTGGGCTATGGTTAACCCCAATCCTATTTTCACGACGCACTCCGACGCTTCCTCCGCCATGCATCAGCCCTGGACGACGACCGTTGCCGGACACGTACGTGTCATTCTTTCCCCGCTATGTATTTGTGCCTCGTTTTCATGTAGCAAAGTCACCGTGTGTCGAGGAGTCTCGTGATGGCCTTGGACACGGCTAATTTGTGTCAGAACACGAGTTCTTGCCACGGACACAAGACTCGTATATTGGATTCATGCACTCGTGTCGCTAACTGTCTAGACACGGGTATAGGTTAATGGGTTTCGAGTTTGTTTTTAAATATTAATGGGTTAAACCCGTTTAACTAATGGGTTTACTGTGTTTATTGGGTTTGCGAGTTTATTGTTCATGCAGGTATTGTGCTCGGCCCAATGAGTTTGGGCTGAGTTTTAATATATATATATATATATATATATATATATATATATATATATATATATATATGTATGTATGTATACGTATATGTATATGTATTATATACTATACTATTCATATACTCTTTATATATATATATGTATATATATATACTGTTCATATACTGTATAATATATTTATATTACATATTTTCTTTATTTATGTATATATATATATATATATATATATATATATATATATATATATATATATATATATATATATATATACATAACAATTACTTATATATATATATATATATATATATATATATATATATATATATATATATATATTATATATATAAATATAAATATAAATATAAAAAATATATATAAATATAAATATAAATATAAATATAAATATAAATATAAATATATATATATATATATATATATATATATATATATATATATATATATATATATATATATATATATAGATATATACATATATATAAAATATATATATATTTATTTATATATATATATATATATATATATATATATATATATATATATATATATATATATATATATATATATATATATATATATATATATATATATATATATATATATATATATATATTATATACCATTTAATGTATATAATACCAAAAAAAAAAATATTATACCATTTAATGTATATGTACTTCTATGTATATGTATACATGGTGCTATATTTTGATATATGTATATTTACATGTTTTTTTATTATAAGTAAATATTTTGGTTAATTATATTTTACTATATTAAAATATTATTATTATATTTTAATATACATATATATATCTATATATTTAATTTTTTTACGTATTCTGTGAATTATAATTATGGCCATTTGAGTCCAGACCTAGCATGAATTTTGTGGACTTGAATGAGTCTATGTACATCTAAGGTCTGTACGAGTTATATCGGACTTGATTTATGGCCTTGGATCCCGTATCTGGACTTCGATTCAATTTCGTATACGTAGATAAATATAATAAATAATTATTTATTTATTTTCAGAAACTGTACCTTGCTGTATTTAGATTGTTAGACAGTATATAAATATTATAAAAATTAGAGAAAAATTGTATTTAAATACTATGTTAATTTATCTAATTTAATATAGTTTTTTCAGGATTCAATTTGTAATTTTGAAATTTTATAAAAATAGGAAAACAGAACTCATTTTCAAAGTACTTATTTTTACCGATTTTTAATAAATATCTATAGTAGTTTATAAATTCAAAACAATTAGTATAAATTTCTATAATTAACAAGAATCATTTTGGTACTTTATTTTATATATATTGGATCTTTTTGCCTATCTTAATAATTGTTGGAACACAGTGTACAACCTGATTTATTAATTAAATAATTATGTCTTGTGAAGTTATGTGTGTTTTTGTGATATTTTAGTATTGGGACCTTACCCTACCTTAGTGTAAAGATCCTAAAAAGTTGGTTTAGGTATTGTGTCACCTCATATTGGTCTCCTATGCTAAAGTCATCACTTGGCTAGGTGTCCAGTTAAAAAGTCATGTCACACCACTAGTGTCCTAGTCTTGAGCTTAGTATGGAAACTAAGATTGTATATCCTTTTTAACAATGACAGGACACCGGACATCTATCGCTTGGTATTCATACCCTTGTTTTGCACGTGGCAAGTACCCCTAAAAATTTTACTTACTGCATATAATGAATTGCGTATGAACTATGTTAATATAGTTACTTAAATAGAAAATCATATCTTACATGTTTCTATGTACCCACCGTATGTTTCACATGATATAAACTGTTCTTGTATTTCTCACATATTATAACTTGGGTTATGGGGAAACTGATAGCTGAGTACGTGATCAGCTCCCTTCTTCCGTACGTATGTACCGAGCAAGGTCGTATTACATGCATACCTTGTCGTAGGCCATTATCCCGTATTTCTGTACGTATGTACACCTATGCTTATAGACTTGTACGTACGTACATTTTATTATATGTAGACTTGTACACCGGTACATTTTATACCTATTGACGATCACGTGCCTGCTCCAGTTTTAAACATTACATGTACGTCTGTCATCATGACAAATGTATCTTCTACATGATAGATTGTGATATGCCATGATTCTTGTTTATTACCTCTTTTTATTCTATGCTCTATATATTTAGTTTGTAGAACTTGTACTTGCTTCCTTCCTGACAGAAAACGTTGCAGGTATACTTACCGAGGAGGAGTTGCTATGTGATTCCAATAATGGGGTCACCATTGAGGATTAGGATTTAGCCCACGAGGATGTACCTACGGAAAAACTCGTCTAGTTTGTTATTTTAGTTGTTGTGGACTTTGAGAGCAGGACTGTTTAGTCTATATATTTTATTACTGGACTTGTATCCAGTTTTACATTTTGGCTATGTATTTTAAACATATTCGTATGTTAGATGTTGTGTTGTGATGATTTCTTCAATATGACAAATGGAACTGTTAGCATACTTGATCCTTCACTATGTACTTTTTAAAAAGAACAGCTTACTACGCTATAACTCGAGCGTAGGCTCGACATGCCTCAATCCGTCCCAATAATTTGGGTAGCGGCTCGTGACAGATCGACCTTGGGGATGGATCTTCATCCAAACCTATTTTCATCACCAAGAGCTTAGCACGGAAGTACCGAGAATCTTTGGTCCAACTGGTCAAAGAATACATCGACGTCTTCGCCTAGAGCAACGAAGACATGCCGAGACTCGACCCACAAGTCGCAATGCACAAGCTTAATATCTTACCTGACGCTACGCCCGTTAAGTAGCAACAACGACGCTTCCGTCCCAACATCATGGACGCTATTGACAAAGAAGTAGATAAGATCCTAGACAGCATGTTTATTCGCAAAGTGCAACATCCAAACTGGGTGGCTGAAATCGTTCTCATCACAAAAAAGAACAGAAAGATCCGGGTCTATATCGACTTTCGAGATCTCAACTCTGCTTGCCCGAAGGATGAATTTCCACTCTTGATCACCGACGTAATGATCGACAACACATGTGGCTTCGAGCGCATGTTCTTCATGGATGAGTACTCAGTCTACAACCAGATCAAGATGTTCCCAGACGGCGAGAAACACACGTCGTTCAGGACTCCGAAGGGAGTTTACTGCTACACAGTAATGTACTTTGGCCTGAAGAATGCAGGTGCCATATACCAAAGATCTATGAGCACCATCTTCCTCCAGTACCTCCGTAAAATAGTCTAATCCTATGTTGACGATATCACCGTTAAGAGCCGTCTTCGAGGCAATCACCTCCAAGATCTGAAGACATTCTTCGATCTCATGTGGGCACATCAGCTCAAGATGAACCCCGCCAAATCCTTCCTTGGGATTTCCTGTGAAAACTTCTTGGGCTTCATTATCACTACAAAAGGCATCCATGTCGACCCCGAAATGACTAAAGCTATCCTTGATATGGACCCTCCGAAGAACCTTAGAGAACTTCGAGGCCTGCAGGGATGTCTCGCATACATCCGAAGGTTTATCGCCAACCTTTCCGGGAAATGCCAGCCCTTCACCAAGCTCATGAAGAAGGGAGTCTCCTATGTCTGGACGGAAGAATGTCAGAAAGCCTTTGACGACATTAAAGCTTATCTGATGAGCCCCTAGTCTTGGTGGCACCTATCGCAGGAAAACCATTTCTACTCTATGTCCGCGCAATGGACCATTCCCTTGGTGCTTTGTTGGCCCAGAATAATAATGCGGGCCATGAGCAGGCCATCTACTACCTCAGCAGGATAATGGTTGGGGCCGAACACCGGTACAACCCCGTCGAAAAAGAATGTCTAGCTCTAATGTTCGCCATCCAGAAAACTCGCCATTATGTCTCGGGATAGATAATTTATATCATCTCCCGGGTCAAACTGCTCAGAGTTCTCATGACTAAGCCGGGAGCGCTGAATTCCCGATTAGCTACTTGGGCGATACTATTGACGCCATATGACATGGTATTCATCCCATAAAAGGTTTTCAAAGGCCAAGCACTGGCCGACTTCCTAGCCATGCACCCAATTCCGGAATTGTCCCGACTCTATAAGGAAATTCCAGATGAAGTGCAAGAATCAAACATTACTGAAGAGAACCCCGTTTGGCGGATCTTCTTCGATGGTGCTTCAAGAATAGGCCCCAAAGGCCAGATCATCGCCAGAGTGGGGGTAGTCCTGATCTCTCCCGATAAGCTGGTCATCCAGCGTGCCTATTCCCTTTCAGAGCCGTGCTCTAATAACGTTACAGAGTACAATGCTCTCATCATGGGACTCCAGTTAGCAAAGCAGCTAGAGGTAGAATACCTCGAGTTTTTTGGTGACTCAAAACTCATCGTCAATCAAGTTAGAGGACAATACGAGGTCCGCCATGAAGACCTAGTCCCTTATCACAAAGCAGCTTTGGACATCATCTCAACCTTCGCTGAATTCTTCATACAACATGTGCCTCGGCTACAAAACAAGGAGGCTGACGCTCTTGCTGGCCTCACACCCTCATTGGCAGCACCCGTCGGGACTCAACACTTCGTCATAGTGCTAGGTCGGGAATTGGTCTACCCCAAAAATAATCTGTGCATGCGAACAAATCATGCCATGACTACTGACACTAGCATCAACGTCAGAGACTGGAGATTCTCGTTCATCGACTTTGTCGTCTACGAGATCCTCCCGAAAGACCCAAAGGAAGCAGTCTCAGTCAGAAGGCGCTCGCTCTGGTTCTATTACGATACGGCTACTAAAATGCTGTACCGACGCTCCTACGATGGACTTTTCCTCCGATGTCTATCAAACGAAGAAGTAGCTGAAGCTATTCGAGAGGCCCATGACGGAACATGCAGAGGTCACTAACCTTGTCCTAAGCTACAGGACCGAGTTCGACGCATGGGCTATTACTGGCCCACATGATGGCCGACGCTGTCGAGTATGCATAGAAATATTGTGCTTTCCAACTACATGCCGACTTCATCCATAGACCATCAGAGCCTCTATATCTTACGGTCGTCTCTTGGCCATTTGAAGCCTGGGATATGGACATAGTGGGATCCATCACCTGTCCCTCATCTAGGGGACACCATTTTGTCCTAGCAATCACCGGCTACTTCTCTAAGTGGGCAGAAGCAGTACCACGGACAAAGATGAAAAGCTCAAAGGTGATCGGCTTCATCAAGCATCACGTTATCTACCGTTTTGGGGTACCCCGGAGGCTCATCCAAGATAACGGTCCATAATTCATCTGCCATGCATTCAGCAGATTCTGCGACAAGAATCGTATTCAGAATATGGCATCAATCGCCTATAATCCGGCAACAAATGGATTGGCTGAAGCTTTTAATAAAACCATTGTCACGACCCGCACCCATTTTTTTTTAAAACAATACGAGACGTGTCCAAGCCAACCTACGCCGCAGTGTCGGCGGTAGAACGCTGTCACGGCCATGAAGATCAAAATCATAAATAATGCTCATTCACATAAATAATTTAACTTACAATATTCACAAGTTTTATATTTGTAGAAAAATATAAACTTGTACAAATATTGAATGACTATAACTCGACTTTCTAGCTAGTCTCTAGGACTTTGTCTGCAAGTACCCCCGTATCTCCCATGCTAAGTGAATCCACGGCTAACCTGAAAATATTGGTTTCCAGTCAGGAATGGAACGAGCACAATTCACTGAATGCAATTTCAATAAATGAAAATGACTATAAAACAAAGGTTAGACATCAATCATGAGTTTTGAAAATAAATAGTAAAGACGAAAAATTAGTAGCAAATAAATAAACAAAACACCTTCCCAATCGTAGAAGTACCTTTGATCTGTGATCGGTCTCGGGACAATTACACGACACTGTCTACACTGTCTAAAGTTATACTGTCTACACTGTCTAAAATTACACTGTCTACACTGTCTAAAGTTACAATGTCTACATTGTATAAAGTTACACTATCTACAGCAAATAATGCAATAAAGAAACATGGTATACTTTGAAATAATAAATCACTGTTTACACTGTCTAATTGTAATAATAAATTACTGTCTATACTGTCTACTTTGTAATAATAAATTACTGTCTACACTGTCTACTTTGCAATAATAAATCACTGTCTACACTGTCTAAGGTCAGATCACACATCGTTGGTACTTCACATTCCCGACTCAACAATTTATAATAGAATATAAAATCACATAATCAATGGCCAATCAATGAAATATAGTGAAGATCAATATCGAAATACAGACAATAAATTGTACTCGCCTGTGGTCCTCTGCTGGTGAAACCGACAATCTAAACCACTCAGAATGCCACAATAGTCAAAACTCGTACAACAGTCCCCGAAAGCTGAAATAAACATTACCAATGTTCTTAGAATAGTCCAAATAGCTGGGATCGCCTGTCCTTAAGTCCAATTCTGGACACTGGGGCGAAACAGTAATTTCGGGTCAAAACGGTGTCCGCCGTTGGACCCGCTTTGCACCGAAAAGCGTGTCAGAGACAACGGTCTCTAAAGTCATCAAACTACATGTCTACGGATCCATTTTTCGATACGAACCCAACCGTATGTCCTAAGTTGGATTCCGGCATGCCGTGCACAAAATCGCCCGTTGAGTTGGACCGTGGGGCCCGCAAAATGGCAGTCTAGTCAACGGTCTCAGAATCGGACCAAACTTGGCATACAGGACAAGAAAAACGATATGGTCCTGTTGGTGTAAGTTTCATCTCGATCTGACGAAAGTGCACAAAGTAATTGGAAAACTTGCACAGAGGCCGATACGGGGAATTTCGACGGATGCGCATCAAATTCGTCGCGCACACGCGACCAATTTGAATTCCGTCAAAGCCCACACGACCATGAAGCCGTTACGCAGCTTTCGATGCTTTCGGTTCACGACCACGTCACCCGGATTGGCGGGACGCACGTCGTACGGATGAGTTTTCTAGGTTTTGAAAACTGTTTTATCGGGTTTTTCTTAATTTTCAAGTCGATTTATCTTAGCATCTACTGATTATAAAATAATCTAAAAATAGGGTTTTAATGCTGGTTAGGTTGTCTAGAAGTATGTTCAAGGGTTTTCCAAAGTTCGCGATGTTCTGGTCGCAAATCGACCGTAAACATTGGACGTTGGGCAGTTTCTATATCCAGGGAATCAAGATTTTTCCCAGTTTTGGGAATCGATTTGCGACGCATACGAAGCAAATTAATCCAAACTATTTGAAGGGAACTATTAAGGATAAGGTTGTCGACAAACCGGCGAAGACGGTTCGACCATTGGTCGACCGAGCGCGACGAGAAGTTATCGCGAAGTTGGTCTCCCCGTACTACTGCTGCTGCCGTTGTTCTGATGTTCACGCGCGCACTGTTCCGTGGCCGTGCGCGGTCTTGCCCGGCGATCGTCGGCCATCGCGCGCACGAGTCTAGGGTGGCGCGGCGTTGCGTTTAGGTGAGGGATTAGGGTTTCGATGTTTGATCGATAACTCTTCTTCTTTTCTCGTGTGTATATAAAGAGAGCGGGGTAAGGGCTCTGTACTGCTCGGGGAGGGGTTCGAGCCTATGGCCTGGCTTGGTTGGCCAAGTTGCAGCTGCTCTCAGTTTGGGATGTGGGTTTGTTTGCTGATTTGGGCTTTGGCCCGATCGAGTTGTTGTGGTTTTGGGGATCCACTGTTCCCGCAAGGGAACAGTGCGTGCTTTCCTTTTTTTTCATTACACTATACATACATATATATATATATATATATATATATATATATATATATATATATATATATACTTCTTCAACATATATTTATATATATATATATAGAAATATAATGATATATAATATATATATTATAATATCTATTGGACAATAATAATATACCATTAATAATAAAATATTATTATATAATAACCTCCTCAATAATATTACTATTAATAATAAATAATAATAATAATAACAATAACGAAATTCCATAAATTAATAAGGGTGTATATACCAGGGCGTACAATCTAATAATCCCTGAAATGTACAAGAACCTATTTATTGAATATTAATTAATAATAATATTTATAATATTTAAATTACGAATATTTAGAAATAGTCATTAAATCATTAAAACGGAATATAACACACTCATACCAAATTCCACCAACACGAATGTCATTGGACAAGCTGCATGACCTACATGTGCATGGGCTCAGTTTGGGTCCAGTCCGGGCTAAAATGGTATAATCGGTTTCTCAAAAACTCAATATTATAAATAATAAATAAATAAGCCTTCGGTAAGGGTTAAGTCGCAGCTTGGCTTGGTTTTCCTAGTTAGGACATCGC
The DNA here is from genome assembly GCA_029216955.1 of Iris pallida. Classification (NCBI taxonomy): domain Eukaryota; kingdom Viridiplantae; phylum Streptophyta; class Magnoliopsida; order Asparagales; family Iridaceae; genus Iris; species Iris pallida. The sequence goes on from JANAVB010032788.1 coordinate 27,601, forward strand.
TATGGCTCGGCCTTCCCTATCAGGGCTAACACACTAGTCAAAGTACGCCATTGCACTATTCGTGCCACGATTCCTAGTCGCCTTGTACTCCAAAACTCTACTATGGCTAAAATCATCTACCGTGAAAATTAACTAAATAATTATTTATAAAAAAATCTAAAAATCACCATTTAATTCAAATAAATGAATAAAATAAATTATCAAAATTCCGAAAGAGGGGTTACAAATCTACCCACCTTAAAAATAATTTCGTCCTCGAAATTCTAATTCATAACTATTCCTTAAATTCAAAACGGAGATCTACCATTACCTTAATCTCCTTTAATTTTTAATTCCTCCAAAAACAGTTTATATCCTCCTCTTTGCCATTTTGTGACTACGAAACTTCGAGGACTTCTACCCACCTTTGATCATACTACTCCCTCAAAGGTATGTCCCTACAACTATATAATCATCCGACTAATTTCTATAATTGCTATCAATAAATATCTACTATATATGGCACCTATAAACCTCTCCTACCTATCAAGAAAATCAAAATTTTGACAAACAACAAACTTACACAGGTAGTTAAGAAATATTGGTAAATTCTAATAAACATGACCATTCGTCGCTCTGAAATAAGAAGGACAGGAAGATAAGGAAGAATAATCGAGAGCAATTATGAAATTTCAAGAGCGGTAGAGAGTTTCCGATGATACAGATAGAAAGAAAGTCTATGAACCACTGACTTATTTGCTAGATTGGGCTACTCTAGTCTAGTCACTTGCTAAATCGAAGGACTCTTCGTTTCCTAGAGGGCTTGCAATTCATACAATACATAAATTCCGTTCTCAAAATTTTATCTGAACAAGTTTTCATAATGGAATGGAATTTGAGAAATCAAGGTTGTGATTTTTTTCCATGGTTATTTAAATGCACAAGCAAGGGATGTAAATGCAATACAAGATCATATCGCGACTTCCAAGTAAAAGGAATAATGGTTACGAAGGACACCACATTCTAAGCGGTGGAGACTACCTAATAGGTGTAGGAACCTATTTCAAATAGTTCAGTTTTAATAGTCCAAATATAGTGGTATGCAGGGATGGATCTTACGGGGTCTTAATGGGTTCCCTGATTGGACACCAATCGTTGGTTAGATGAACCTCGAATTTCAGTCTATATTGACTGGTCAAGATCCCAATGATTATACTACTTCTACTAGGTTAGGGTAACCTGGAATAAGTTCCACCCAAGTGGTTAAGCTAGTTGGGCAGTCGGATTGGTTAAATAGGTTCTGTAAGCCTTGAAGATGTGCCTTCTATGACTTTTATGTTTAAGTAGCACGAGAAGACACAATTGAATGGAACATTAGTGACATGTGCGTAGTGGGCTTCGAGTAGATCACCACCATATATTGGGTCGAATGAATTGAGTCAAGGTTGAGTCTCTAATTGTAGTTGGAAAGTTTATCGGTATTATGGTAAGGGTTATAGCTAGTCCTTTTTACCTGAAAGTCGTACCATAAAAATAGAGTATAAGGGGACGTGTTTGAGTAGGACATGATATACCTAGATGAAGATGGACTCGTCTAGATCTTACATATGAAATTTGTTGAGGGTAACAGCTGGTCTCGTGCTCCGAATATTATTGACACGGTCGGGGACACAAAATGATCTAAATGGAAAGTGGGAGTCCATAGGACACTAACTATCCTTCTAATAAAAATTTATTCTAATCAATTGGTGACCTTCGTATATCCTAAAACTTTAGGACGCTTACAGTCTACCCACCTTAGAAATAGGACATGGTCTTAGGAATATTGAGGTTAGAGGGTTCCCAAAGTCCGGATACTGTACCTCGACTCTTTGTTAATAGGGAATAAGGCACGGCGTATCGGGATACGGTAGATATAAGTCAAGTCAAGGATCGTTCCTCAATAAATGGAGAACGAGTGTGTACAATGACACATGGTCGATAAAATAGGATGATCTACTCTTCTATAGTATATTAGAGTTATTGACGGGGTAACCAACTCTAAGGCACAAGATTTCTAACAACTGAGTCGTGAATTTCTATTTGTCTCAACCTGCCAGACTGTCGTCACAAGAGTTGTAGTGATCGTGTATTGCTGTTGACCCTGGTAGATCATAATATGACAGGGTTTTTAAGCTATGGTATTGGCTAAGCTAGTGACTGTGGTGTTCCAACACTAGTTAGGTCTTAATAATAAAATTTACATAACTAGAGTAATATTTGTTGGAAACCAATCTCGAGATGAGTGTCACGGTAAATGATTACCCTATTGTCCACTCATCTCATGTCTAACTGTGGGCTTCGGTCGAGGAAGGATTGGTTCAAGGCTTAAGGGTTGCTAGTTAAGGCAAGCTTCCAGCAAATAATTAGAGACTCACAACATTTGGTTTCTTGAGAATAGATAGTCTCCTAGGTGGCATTCTGACTAAGGGTAAAACTCTAATCATTCTCAAATTCAGATGGCTCGAAAGTTTCAATAGTAGTTTGAGGGTCGATGGTAGAACGAGTAACTCAATCACATGACTGGCCGATGGTAGTTACACTTGTGCCTACCATTATCATAGCCATGGGAATACTCTGTATCTCTCTACCATCACGAGCTTTCGTCTTTCCAAATCGGTGAAAGATAAAAACAATAAAGAATTCAAGGGAGATGTTACTGAATACAATTTCGTGATTCAAGGGCAAACATATAATTCAAGAGGAATTGTAAATGCAGTCGCGGATGAGATCCTAGAGACATCTACATCTCAATCCACGTAGGTTAATCAGAGGGAGAGCGAACCGGGTGCACTACGGTTGATCAGACCGTAATATATCTATTCTGATTAGACAATACGTTAGTGGGCATCCCCAATAAACATATGTCTTGAATCAAGCTCGATAAAAGAGTAAGCTTGCAAAACTAGGCTGTGATAGCAACATTGGTCAAAATAGTCAAATTATAAGTATACAAGATTTTTGAAAGAAGGCACAAGTAGTTCGAGTTTTGTGAGGATCAAAAATTTACCAAGTGTTCTTGCTTATACAGTCTTCCTACTATCTTCTTAACAAAGGCCTTGGTCGACTAATGGGTTATGACCTCTAACTTCTGTATTCTAGGTAAACCTATTAGTGTCAATCAATTTCCTCGTCAATAAGTCACAGGACTACAGAATGCTAGGTCGGGAGACATGCTACCCAACTTACAAAACTTCCACTAATATCGTCTTTGGATCTTATGGGACATGCATGGCATTGTCCTATCCTCTATGGTATTCCAAACTTGTAATCATGTTTGAAGTCATTTCATCGCGGATTACGCCTCTCCCGTATACTCCGGCTGTGGTAAACCCTTGGTTTCGTAACTCAACATGATACAAAATCGAACACTTCTTAACTCTATCCAATATTGGCTCAAGGGTATCTACGATCAAGAGAGGACCACTAGCCATAGTTTTGGCAATATTCTATCACCTATATTTTCTCAAACTAATTTCACCTCTAGGGGTTGTGTTTCGCCAGTACGCTGCTGGCTGCAGTGTATCCATAGTCTCCAAAATTCAATTAAATGGCGACAGTGCGCTGCTATCCTGTCATCATGAGTTAACTAACATTCCTTTAACTATTTCTGTAAGAATTTATGAGCTTCTAGAGATTCAAACATGTTGACTATGAAATAAAGCGTAAGTTTTTGCCCTATCAATCCTTAGAATAAAAGAGTGAGCGGGGAGGAAATAACTGAAGACAAAAGATATACAATATTCTAGTATCTATTTCATGTGTATTCAAACCATGGAAAAAAACATTGAATCGAACTAACTCGAGGTCCGTATATGGATAACAAAATCAAAAATTTTATAAAACAATGATTCTTAGGGCAACTAGGAATTAAATAGACAATTCAGACTAGGATATGGGGATGATATCTAAAAGGCAAAGAGAAGGAATTGAGCAATTTATCATGGTTAGATCATTAATTCTGGGAAGCCATGTCTCACCAAGTGAATAATCTATCCATATTGGATTGTATCGTCATATCAAGAGGTAATAGTGTACTTATGGGGATCTAACAAACTATCAAAATTAATTACTCCTCATCTAAATTCCATGGCCTAGACTACCCATCGGTAAATTTGTATAGGGGACTCCTAGTCCTAGCCATTCACTTAAATTAAATTAATTCTTAATTTGTGAATGAGCATTTCCTAGTCGCAGGCTCGCAATAGTACAACTAACTTAAGTACTATCACGAGTTCGCAAGATTTGCGAAGACAGACCTGCATGGGCCACCACAAAAACTTGTTACGACACGCACCCATTTTTTTTAAACGATACGAGACGTGTCCAAGCCAGCCTACGCCGCAGTATCGGCGGTAGAACGCTGTCACGGCCATGAAGATCAAAATCACAAATAATGCTCATTCACATAATTAATTTAATTTATAATATTCACAAGTTTTATATTTGTAGAAAAATATAAACTTGTACAAATAATGAATGACTATAACTCGACTTTCTAGCTAGTCTCTAGGCCTTTGTCTGCAAGTACCCCCGTATCTCCCATGCTAAGTGAATCCACGGCTAACCTGAAAATATTGGTTTCCAGTCAGGAATGGAACGAGCACAATTCACTGAATGCAATTTCAATAAATGAAAATGACTATAAAACAAAGGTTAGACATCAATCATGAGTTTTGGAAATAAATAGTAAAGACGAAAAATTAGTAGCAAATAAATAAACAAAATACCTTCCCAATCGTAGAAGTACCTTTGATATGTGATCGGTCTCGAGACAATTACACGACACTGTCTACACTGTCTAAAGTTACACTGTCTACACTGTCTAAAATTATACTGTCTACACTGTCTAAAGTTACAATGTCTACATTGTATAAAGTTACACTATCTACAACAAATAATGTAATAAAGAAACATGGTATACTTTGAAATAATAAATCACTGTTTACACTGTCTAATTGTAATAATAAATTACTGTCTACACTGTCTACTTTGCAATAATAAATTACTGTCTACACTGTCTACTTTGCAATAATAAATCACTGTCTACACTGTCTACACTGTCTAAGGTCAGATCACACATCGTTGGTACTTCACATTCCCGACTTAACAATTTATAATAGAATATAAAATCACATAATCAATGGCCAATCAATGAAATATAGTGAAGATCAATATCGAAATGCAGACAATAAACTGTACTTGTCTGTAGTCCTCTGTTGGTGAAACCGACAATCTGAACCACTCAGAATGCCACAATAGTCAAAACTCGTACAACAGTCCCCGAAAGCTGAAATAAACATTACCAATGTTCTTAAATAGTCAAAATAGCAAGGATCGCCTGTCCTTAAGTCCAATTCTGGATACAGGAGCAAAACGGTAATTTCTGGTCAAAACAGTATCCGCCGTTAGATCCGCTTTGCACCGAAAAGCGTGCCAGAGACAACGGTCTCTAAAGTCATCAAACTACATGTCTACGGATCCAGTTTTTCGATACGAACCCAACCGTATGTCCTAAGTTGGATTCCGACAGGCCGTGCATAAAATTGCCCGTTGAGTTGGACCGTAGGGCCCGCAAAACGACGGTCTAATCAACGGTCTCAGAATCGGACCAAACTTGGCATATAGGACCAAAAAAATGATATGGTCCTGTTGGTGAAAGTTTTGTCTTGATCTGACGAGCGTGCACAAAGTAATTAGAAAACTTACACAGAGGCCGATACGGGGAATTTCGACGGATACGCATCAAATTCGTCGTGCACACGTGACCAATTTGAATTCCGTCAAAGCCCACACGATAACGAAGCCGTTACGGAGCTTTCAATGCTTTCGGTTCGCGACCACGTCGCCCGGATTGGCGGAACGCACGTCGTGTGGATGAGTTTTCTAGGTTTTGAAAACTGTTTTATCTGGTTTTTCTTGATTTTCAAGTCGATTTATCTTATCATCTACTGATTATAAAAGTAATCTAAAAATAGGGTTTTAATGCTGGTTAGGTTGTCTAGAAGTCTGTTCAAGTGGTTTTTCAAAGTTCGTGATGTTCTGGTCGCAAATCGACCGTAAACATTGGACGTTGGGCAGTTTCTATATCCAGGGAATCGAGATTTTTCCCAGTTTTGGGAATCGATTTGTGACGCATACGAAGCGAATTAATCCAAACTATTTGAAGGGAACTATTAAGGATAAGGTTGTCGACAAACCTGCGAAGACGGTTCGACCATTGGTCGACCGAGCGCGACGAGAAGTTATCGCGAAGTTGGTCTCCCCGCCCTACTGCTGCTGCCGTTGTTCTGATGTCCGTGCGCGCACTGTTCCGTGGCAGTGCGCGGTCTTGCCCGACGACCGCCGGCCGTCGATGGCACAGCGGCGATGTACGCACGCATCTAGGGTGGCGCGGCGTTGCGTTTAGGTGAGGGATTAGGGTTTCGATGTTTGGTCGATAACTCTTCCCCTTTTGTCGTGTGTATATAAAGAGAGCAGGAAAAGGGCTCTGTACTGCTCGAGGAGGGGTTCGAGCCTGTGGCCTGGCTTGGTTGGCCAAGTTGCAGCTGCTCTCAGTTTGGGATGTGGGTTTGTTTGCTGATTTGGGCTTTGCCCCGATCGAGTTGTTGTGGTTTTGGGGATCCACTGTTCCCGCAAGGGAACAGTGCTTGCTTTCCTCTTTTTTTATTATACTATACATATATATATATATATATATATATATATATATTTTTTTTTTATATATATATATATATATATATATATATATATATATATATATATATATATATACTCATATATATATACTTCTTCAACATATATTTATATATATATATATATAGAAATATAATAATATATAATATATATATTATAATATCTATTGGACAATAATAATATACCAATAATAATAAAATATTATTATATAATAACCTCCTCAATAATATTACTATTAATAATAAAATAATAATAACAATAATAATAATAATAATAACAATAACGAAATTCCATAAATCAATAAGGGTGTATATACCAGGGCGTACAATCTAATAATCCCCGGAATGTACAAGAACCTATTTATTGAATATTAATTAATAATAATATTTATAATATTTAAATTACGAATATTTAGAAATAGTCATTAAATCATTAAAACGGAATATAACACACTCATACCAAATTCCACAAACACGAATGTCCTTGGACATGCTGTATGACCTACATGTGCTTGGGCTCAGTTTGGGTCCAGTCCGGGCTAAAATGGTATAACCGGTTTCTCAAAAACTCAATAATATAAATAATAAATAAATAAGCCTTCGGTAAGGGTTAAGTCGCAGCTTGGCTTGGTTTTCCTAGTTAGGACATCGCTATGGCTCGGCCTTCCCTATCAGGGCTAACACACTAGTCAAAGTACGCCATTGCACTATCCGTGCCACGATTCCTATTCGCCTTGTACTCCAAAACTCTACTATGGCTAAAATCATCTACCGTGAAAATTAAATAAATAATTATTTATAAAAAATCTAAAAATCACCATTTAATTCAAATAAATGAATAAAATAAATTATCAAAATTTCGAAAGAGGGGTTACAACCATCGTCAAGCTACTCAAAATGGTCGTGTCGTCCAACAAGCGCGACTGGGATGAGAAGATCGGTGAATGCCTTTGGGCCTATCGTACGATGGTACAGACTCCGACGGGTAATACACCATTCTCGTTGGTCGATAGAAGCAAAGCAGTACTGCCTCTAGAGAACCAGATACCCTCACTCTGAGTGGCGATCACGAACCAACTAACGGAAGAAGATGTCACAACCCACACCCGTTTTTCGGATACGAGTCTATGTCCATGTCGAGCCTACGCCCCAGTGTCAACGGTAGAACGCTGTCTAGTATACGCAAGTCACATGAATCTAGAACATTCGGGGCAATCTATATCCCATCCACAGAAATCAGAGAATACTACTAACTCAAATGAGAATGAATAAAGAATAATAATATAAAATGAAGTATCAAGTTCATCGAGAATTCCAGTTACGTCTGGTGGACACAAATCCACTACCAATAGACGGAATAAAGTAATGACATGAAATAAGTAACTGAGAACAAACTGCTAATCAAAGACAACCTCTGCTGTAAGGGCACCGTGGTCTGATGTTGGCTCACACCCGCTCGGCAACTCCTGACTCAAACTCAGCTAAACCTGAAGAGATCATCAGGTCCTCAGAGGACTAGCAAGATACATAATATACAAGCCTTTCTAACAGTTTATCATGCATGAAGAAAATTTAGAATATAAACAGGAAAAGACTAAGCAATCACGATATACGAATATAAGAACAACTACGCATAAATGAACTGCTGGAAGAAAACAAGTGAACACATGTCAAGAGATCAATCGGATACCAAACCCTCGCCTCTAGAGTGGACTCGCAGGTTTGAAACTAATCACTAACCCTTGCCCCTTGTGTGGACTCACAGGTTAGTTCAAGTCAATCACCCTCGCCCCTAGTGTGGACTTGCAGGTATAAACAGTCAACCCTCGCACCTAGTGTGGACTCGTAGATTGAGAAAACGATAAATAGAAAATAGTAGTTCAACTATAGTGCATTCGTTCTATGATATGACTCAATCAAGCATAAATGTGAACACGACCAATAATCTACATGGCTAACTGTGAACAAGGGCTATGTATCAATAGAGTAAACTACTATGATAAATCACATGTCAGCAATAAATGAAAGAGACTGGATAATGAAAGACAGTGCATATAAATAAAGCTGTACAGAAAGACAAGGTATACTTGCCTGTGGTCCTGAGCTGTTGTACAGGTCTGGTACCAAACTTGAGTCCAAGAAACCTATTTGATAATTTTATCATGTCAATAAATAAGTTGACATCAATGATAATCTATCTACTTGGTTTTTTTAAGGTTTAATAATTTACTTAAATATTAGTCTTCTTGATTCATTGCCTATAGGTTACCACTCTTCCTGTTTGATTGCCATGTATTGATATGCTCAGCTGCCCTCTATATGTCTAATTGTTATTTCTTTCATACCCAGGTTTCCTTCATACCCCCAATTGACAGTATTTGATCTTCCAGGATATGCCACTAAACTAACCTCTCTAGATTTCTTACACTTGACTTACTTGAACATCACACCCCATCCTTGATTATAAGAGTGTTCACTCTAATGCCATCAACATTGGTGATCTTACAGGAATCTGTTCCTGTACAGAGGTGAACAATAGTTCTTCCCAAAAACTGTGCCTAGCCTAATCTTGGTACACTTTACTCCACACCCTATTCACTATCCAATCTTTTCTTTATAACTATTTTTAGTCCCTGCTATACTTGCTTAGGAGTGAAGCCTGAGATATATCTATGTGTATAGTTGAGGTATGCAGGTATCTTCAGGACACGTTTGGTCTACTGACAAGTGAACTCAAGGTGTTGCTATTATCAACTGGTACATCAATATACCCTGGCCTACAGGAGTAGACATGGGTTGCCACACCAGTATGTACCCCCCTAATATTAAACTCAGTTATCCTTCCATTTGGATACCCCTGAACACTCTCATGTATTACTCTATCTCTAGTTTATATAACTGCTGCTAAAGTTTGGTTGCTTCACCAAATCTGAACCCTGTGGTACACACTCTTTTTCCTGCATAATAGATACACTATTGTACCTCTGATACAAAGGCTTGACCCAGGTTGTACCTATCACACTCCTAGTCTCATTTGTTTCTACATCCTAATGCTATCATGCAACAATTTCTATAGACAAGTCCATGTACTGGTACCTGCCATAGATGTGTACCTGTATATAACACAGGTTGTTTACTGAGTTGCACAAATAGTTCAAAATTCGAAGAAGCATGCTATCTACATGGTTCCCTGCTACTTGCCATACCTTGATATGCCTTATCTTTACTGGTACTCATGAACCCACTTGGCATTGTAATAGGGGACATAGCTACACAGGTCTAGGTTAGCAAGGTTGTCCTGTACAAGGACATGGTGTAATACCCCAGTCCCAAAATACGTAGGACTAGGAACGTAGACATGCCAGCTGTATACATACGAAGTACATGGGTCTCGTATGTATACATAAGCTGTAAAATGCAGTAAACTACAACTAACTAATCTCGTCCACAGAATAAGTAAATAAAGATATCATATAATGAATAGCCTTGATACAATATGTTGGATGGAGACACATCCACTACCAACAAAATAAGAGAAGATGTACATGATATACAAAAGTATCGACGAAAGTAGCAAGATAGATCCAAGACGTGTCATCTTCGAATAAATGGAGAAGATCACGTCCTTGGCTAGAATACCTGCGGAAGACATAAACACACACCTGGAGAGATAACCAGGTCCTCAAAGGGACGTTACAAGACACATAATATCATGCCCTAAACTGAATAATAAAAGCTCAACAGAAAAGTATATATGGCTAACAGATAAAGGTCCTTAACCATTCGATGTGTAAATGAATTTTGAAGACAACGTTCCACACAAGGGCTTTTGAGACTAGAAACACGGCGCGTTAGCGTTTCAACCGAGATACTAGTGGCATCTAGAGAAAAATAAATAAATGCACGACACACTAGTCTCTCGGGTGAGTCACTAACGACAGCTAGAGGAAAGTAAATACACGGCACATTTGTGTTTCAACCGAGGCACTAGTGGCATCTAGAGAAAAGTAAATAAATGCACGGTACACTAACTCTCGGCTGAGTCACCAATGGCAGCTAGAGAAAAGTAAATGTGTGAAAGCCCCTGCGCCAAATAACTGTCTTCCCCCTCTCCATGCACTACTCGTGCTGAATCCACACCACGATATTTCTAATAACCGCTAAGTATTCTAGGTAATTATATTAGCAGTTATATCCTAACGCTTGTCCTGTACGTACCGATGCACGGTCGGTACGCAAGTCCGAATCTATATAAAACATGTGACATCATGGCACACAAGTGTCGGGCCAATGAATGCGGCACAAATAAAGGTGGTCCCTTAACTCTAGACCAAATGCATAAAGAAAAACTAAAGTATAATAATTTGCAACTACATATGGTTTTGAAGAACAACTTATAAGAAATAAAACATAGATGATATTGAGCAAGAAATTAAACAGTAAAGGCAAGGTGTCTTGCCTGGTAGTACGCCTAGTGTACTGTAATGATCAATGTGGCATGAACTGCGACTTCGGGTAACAACTACACAAGGTGACCTCAGATGGTGGCACGGACAGTTCCATCGGGTCCAGAATGGTCAATTTAGTTAGGGACGACAAGAAGTAGTACAGAATTGGTGAGGGATTTTAGGAATAATGGGCTTGGTTATGGACATAAGGATAATCGGAGAAATTCACAATAATACTTATAAAAATTTTAGAAAAATATTTATAATAGTTGAAAACATATTTAGTTAAAATAATTTACGAAAGTGCTTAAAAATAATTTTATATATAACAATTAGGAACCATAAAAATCGTTCTAGGACAAAACTATAACTGGTAGATCAAAATAAATTATCATAAATTAATATACCCTTAGGGTTTAGGAAGTAATTTCTAACTAATAGTGAAAATTTTTCTAGGGTTGAAAATATTATAACCATTTGTTTTTAAACCATAAAACTAGTATAAATAAAGCTTATTTTAAAGTACCACAAAATATAGTAATACTTTTATTAGTCAAGAATATATTTGCTAAATATAAAAACCAAAGAAAATGTTTTGGGGCTAAAACCCAAAATTTAAAATTATATAGATAGCTCTAACCAGCTTTTACATATAGTTTAGAAAGTAATATATAATTCTTAAAATAAATACTAATAATCATGATAATAAATTTTAATAACCTAATAATAAAAATGATTACAAGTATAGTAGACTTAAATACAATACTGATAAAAAGTAATAATAATAATAATAATAATAATAATAATAATAATAATAAAGATAGTAATAGTAATAACAAAACTTAAGAAAACAACACTAATAAAAAAATAAAAAAATAAAACCCCAAAGTCCCACTGCTACTCCTCTCATTTAGAGAGGAGGGGAGACGTTTTAAAAGTAAAAAAATGTAAGAGAATTAACAGAGAGAGAGAGAGGGAGAGGTGAGGAAGAGAGCTTGAGCGAGAGAGAGAAAGGTGAGGGAAGTGAGAGGAAGATAGGAGAGAGGCGGAGGCTCGAAAGAGAACGGGGAGCGGGCGGCCGGGCGCGGCACGCCAAGGAGGAGGCGGCGCGGCCGAGATCCGCGACGGAGGGAAAGGGCTACGGCGGAGGAAGTGGGGGCGGTACCGGGCGCTGGGAGAAGATGGGGCTAGCCTGGGGCGCTGCTCCGACGTTGGGTGGCGCCGAGCGCGCGATAGCGGAAGCAGCGGTCAGCGGTGCTCGCCGATCTGAAGGCGGCCGGTTGGGAGTAGGGGCGGACGCTGGCGGCAAAGGAGAGGACGTCGACCAGAGGGTTTGATGCGGTGGTGAAGGTATGTGGCGGTGGGGGTGCTTTTATTGCTGTTAGGGGTTTGGTTTGGTTTAGTTTGGGAAATTTGGGGTCGGTGATGTAGATGATCGGTGGATGGCCGGAGCCGTTCTGTATTGGGGGTGGCCGGAGTGGCCTGGGTGGTGGTCGTGGTTATGGTGGCGGCGATGGCGGTTTGGCCGATGTCGAGGGAAGAGACGATGGCGAGGTACTGCAGTCGCCTGTGAGGTGGCATGCTGGTAGTGTGTACAGGGGATCGGGGCGGTACACAGACAACTGTCGGACTGCAGGCGCTCCGGGGGATGGCGGAGGAGAACTCTGCTGTGGCCAGGAAGGGGGAAGGCGCACGCGGCGAAGGATGGCGATTTAAGGTGAGGGTGTTAACGTCGGCGGGGATGTTAGGAGAGGTGGTAGCCACGGTGGTTGCGCAGGAGGACTGGCTGGGGTGGCTGTGGAAGCACGGGGCAGCCATGGCTCTGTAGATTTGGTTAGAGCCGAGATGCCGACTCGATAGTGCCAGTAGTGCTTCGGGGATCCAGAACTGGGTTTAGGGTTAGAACTGTTTTCGGAGTCTGTATCGTGTCATGCGAGACACGGGACGGGTCGGTGTCCGGGGTTGTCGGACACAATTTTTTTTTGTAGATGTACAAAAGAAAATAGAGGAAGGGAAAAATGATGGGCACGGACACGATGCACATCATCTGGTGGAAAATTGGTTTGTGGAAATTCATGGAAAAAGAGGACAAGTACCTCTCCTATAAATAGGAGGTGGGAATCCCATTAGGATAAGGACTATGAGGGTTTTTAAATCTCCTATTAGATAATTTCATAATTAAATTCAAATTAATACAATCAAAATAAATTCAAATTCAATTTAATTAAGTCTATCTAAAATAAAATCCATAAATTTAAACATCAATCAAACCATTTTAAAATATCTTTATGAATACTAAAATAATCATATTAATTAATTTCGAAAATAATTATTAAATCTATCTAAAATAAAATCCATAAATTCAAACTAATTTAAACATTAAATATGATTTTCAAAATATCCTCATAAATAATAAAAAATTAATAATAAATAATTTTGAAAATTACCATAAATATTTAACTACTAATATGGAATATCTTTAAAATACTTTTTCAATAAATTTTAGATAAAAATAATTTCGAAAATCACAATAAGTATTCAAATATTTGGAAATAGCTTTTTGATAATTGGATAAAACAATTAGTACTTCGAAAAACCAAAGTGAGCATGAAATAAATTTCCTGCATCTCGCACAAAATAATATACATAAAATAATACTCTTCTAAACTACTACTTATATTTATACGATAAAATAAAATAAAATAGTATTTTGGAAATCTTGTCGCACTTTCTCAACTTTTTAAGTAATTAAAAATAATTATCACATATTATTTTGAGAACTATCTTTATTAATAAAATCTATAATCAAAACCGTTTTCTAAAAATATGTACCTAGCACATGTTCGCACTCGACGAGCAATTACGAAAAACGCAATTTCGTGCGCGATGTACAATACGATGATGCGACGTACAAATAAGAAAGTACCAATTTGTATAATAAAATTAAAAATTGTAGAAATTTAGGGGTTTTACACATGGCCTCTAATAGGTTGCAGTTATTGAAACATCATAATCTTGATGTACTAGCTATCTTATCTTTGTTCATATAGGCTTTACTAGTATACAAGAAGTAGTGTTTACCAGTACAATGCTAGCAAGCCAATTTGTGTGAGCACATGGTTTCTACTCTAGTCTACTCAAACTAGCTTGCCTAGGTATCTCTTTATGTATCCTACCTTTCATAGATATCCTAACACCTCTACTTGCTATGCTCACAGCAACCAAAAGTGAACTCAAAACCTATTGATGTCCTATACCTCATCTAACCTTCTATCTTTCGAATTCAGGTATGGTAATACTAATGCCCACAAGTTTAACATCAGGCCGTCATGTCTCACTGACACCTCCTCTAATCTTGGTAGATATTCCTAGGCGCCCTCTATTTCTGATACCATTGTATCTATGATTTGTATCCTAAGATTAGGATCAGGACACCCAGAAGACTTTCCTCCTTCTTGACCCTGTTGGTAGGCTACATCTGCTGATGCAATCCTTCTTGGTATACCCATGCCATACTTGCTGACATAAAACAGACCCTAAGTCCTCCTATTTGACCATGCTGATACTATAACATCACCATGCCATTACTCAATAGGTATCTGGATACTCAATAGCCTCCCTCTGATCATTGGTCCTATGCTTGAAATAGGCATTTCCTATTCCCCCAGGGTCCTATTACCTGTTAGTCCTAAACCAAGGCTATGTTGTACATCAGTCCAAGTCTGCAAGTCTAAGGTGTCGGGCATTAAGCCATTTGGCCAACTGGTAGTATTATCCATTGAATATAAGGAAGATTCATGAGTTGGTTTCAGTTTGATACAAGGAATTTCACATGCCAGTACCTGTTGGCACAAGGGAATCTCATATAACAACATCTAATGGTTACAAGGAAAGTTCATGCGGCTGTACCATGTCAGTATCAATATGGTGGTTCATATGTCAGCCATCAATATGAATTAACAATAATGGGTACAATCTTGCACCTAGGATATTGGTATGACCCTCTAATCTTGTTGAATCATGGGACAGGGCAGTAATGATCCTAATCTATCTACTCTTCCTCCTAGGCATCATATCTAACACTTAAGACATTAAATATGGACTATAAAATAAAAGTGAATTGGTGTACCTATTTTGTTGCTTTCCTCGTAGGTTGATCCCTTGATCCTTCTTTGATCTTCCTGTGGTAGGGAGAAACCAATCCTTAGGGTTCGTAGTAGAGGATATGGCTGTATAATGCTCTTTCTTTATATAGCAAGGGTTTGGATTGGTCAATTGGAAAGAGTAGATAGAGGAAAAAGGATTTGAGTCGAATTTGAAATTTTTTTCTTGATTTAAATGAGGTATTTGGATTAACCCCTCAAATCAGAATTTGAATTCAAACACCAAGTCTGTAAAGGGATCGGCCAACATGGTTTAAACTTGCATTCTTGCAATTAAACCCTTGCTATCCAGGTCTTTACAAGAAACCCCTATCCTCCAATTTTCATTTTAAATAAAAACCATAACAAATAAAAGAGACAATAGGGAAAAGTTTTAATAAATGAGGAAATTTTTTGGGTCAAGGGGTTTACAAATCGACCCCCCTTAAATAAATTTCGTTCTCGAAATTTAATAAAGCTATGATCTACCAAAATGAATAGTCTAACACATTGCTATTCAAGTACTCACTAGTCAAAGTCTACTATAGGACTATCAATTAATACCACTACTTTAATCTACTAAAAATTACCGTCAGCTCCTCCTTGTACCGCTGTCGTATCCTCCTTGATCATGGAAAAAGCTTGCCCTCCTTGTACGGTTGGTAGTGGTGGGGCACTCACATTTCTCTTCGGACAATTTTGAGACCTATGTAGGATGGATCCACAAGTCCAACACAAACCTAACCAACCACGACAATTTTCTTATATGTGGCCTCTCTTCATGCAATACTGGCATATGGGGACGTCTTGGACTTGATGTGGGGTTGCTCGTGCCTGTTGATGGTTAATTGGCCGTCTCACGGGTCCTCATTGTGGTGCTCGAGCTGCTATTATCGCTAGCTGAGGCTGCTGGTGATGCTGATGTGTTGGGGCCCTTCCTTAAACATTATGATGCTTCGTCGATCCTGATTGGTTGATGCCTTCTCTATATGCGTCTCGGTCTCTCTTTTGCTTGCGCTTCAACTCTTTCTTTACCGCCTGTGCGACCTTCAAGATCCTTCTGTAGGTTGTGGCTTGACTGGTGGCGATGGCTAGGTAGATTTCATGTGATAACCCTTTCTTGAACTTCTTGGTTTTGGCTTCTGGGGTCATGGCATCTGCGAAGCGGCTGAGAAGGAAAAACTCTAGCGGTGTACTCGTCGATGGTGAGGTTGCCCTACTCTAGGCTCTCGAAATCGCTCTCCAACTCCTCTAGGGCTGCATCAGGGTAGAACATTTTCTTGAACATCTCCTTGAACTCTTCCCTAAGTAACATCTGGTGCGGTAAATCGGGGCTCATCTATATACCATGTGCGGGCAATGTCGTAAAGCTGCAGGCTAGCTGACTCAATCTTCAGGTCTTTAGGAACTTGAGTCAACCGAAGAATTCGATCCACATTCTCTAACCACTCGTCCGTGTAGAGAATCCCTTCCGTCCCCTTGAATTCCTGGGGCCTAAGGTCCATGAAATTCTTGGAAGTTCCAGGGCACGGTCGTGGAGCATCTCTAGTCTGGAGAGCCTCTCTCAAGGTGTCGCGAAATGTGTTGGCCTGCAC
Source organism: Iris pallida (assembly GCA_029216955.1). Classification (NCBI taxonomy): domain Eukaryota; kingdom Viridiplantae; phylum Streptophyta; class Magnoliopsida; order Asparagales; family Iridaceae; genus Iris; species Iris pallida. The sequence goes on from JANAVB010032788.1 coordinate 44,499, forward strand.
CGTCTGGAAAGCAACGAGCTGCTGGAAGATTCCGAGGAGAGTAACGTTGTCCAGTGCAGGTGGCGGAGGCAGAATATGTGCTGGATATACGGCATGTGCTGGATATATGGTGGGAGTTGGATACATCACTGGTGCTAGGTGCATGGTAGGTGATGGATGGAGAACATGTGCTGGATGCGGAGCTTGTGCTGGTGGTGGGACAAATGGTGGGGCCAGAACGGGTGTTGGTGGTAGAGTCTGCAGAGGAAACTATGAAAGTGGTGGGATGTCGTCTCTGCAGAATCTCGAAAATTACGGCTATGGCGAATTGCCCATATGAGTAAGTTGACCTCCTTGCGTCGGTGGGGTCATGTACGTGAAGAATCCTCCTGCAGTCGGTAGGGTGTTCAGGGAAGCGTTGTTCCTATCTTAATAATCCATTTAACTGTAATAAAAGAAAACACTTTAGTCGTTGAAGAATTTCAAGCATGATGCAAGTCAATGATTCAATGAAAATCAAGGATAGAGATCAATAATGAGCCAAGACACGTGGATGAGATCCTAAGAGTCTAATCATATTTGCAGGCTCACGTCGGTACAATGACGTAACCGAACTGATTAATGTCGACCTGCATGGGCCACCAAAAAAACTTGTCACGATCCGCTCCCGCTTTTCGGATACGAGTCTGTGTCCAAGTCCAGCCTACGCCGCAGTGTCGGCGGTAGAACGATGTCTAGTATACACAAGTCACAGGAATCTAGAACATTTGGGACAATCTATATCTCATCCACAGAAATCAGAGAATACAACTAACTCAAATAAGACTGAATAAAGAATGATAATATAAAATAAAGTATCAAGTTCATCGAGAATTCCAAATACGTCCGGTGGACACAAATCCACTACCAATAGACAGAATAAAGTAAAGACATAAAATAAGTAACTGAGAACAAAGTGCAATCAAAGACAACCTCTGCTGCAAGGGCACCGTGGTCTGATGCTGGCTCACACCAGCTCAGTAACTCCTGACTCAAACTCGGCTAAACCTGAAGAGATCATCAGGTCCTCAGAGGACTAGCAAGATACATAATATACAAGTCTTTCTAACAGTTTATCATACATGAAAGAAATCTGGGATATAAACAGGAAAAGACTAAGCAATCACGATATACGAATATAAAAACAACTACACATAAATGAACTGTCGGAAGAAAATAAGTGAACACATGTCAAGAGATCAATCGGATACCAAACCCTCGCCCCAAGAGTGGACTCGCAGGTTTGAAACTAATAACTAACCCTCGCCCCTAGTGTTGACTCGCAGGTTAGTTCAAGGCAATCACCCTCGCCCCTAGTATGGACTCGCAGGTGCAAACAGTTAACCCTCACCCCTAGTGTGGACTCGCAGGTTGAGAAAACGACAAATAGAAAATAACCGTTCAACTATAGCGCATTCGTTCCACGATACGACTCAATCAAGCACAAGTGTGAACACGACCAATAAACCTTAAGGCTAACTGTGAACAAGGGCTATGTATCAATGGAGTAAACTACTATGATAAATCACATGTCAGCAATAAATGAAATAGACTAGATAATGAAAGGCAGTGCATATAAATAAAGCTGTAAAGAAAGACAAGGTATACTTGCCTGTGGTCCTGGGCTGTTGTACGGGTCGGTACCAAACTTGAGTCTAAGAAACCTATTTGATAATTTATCATGTCAATAAATAAGTTGAAATCACGGATAATCTATCTACTTGATTATTTTTTAAGGTTTAACAATTTACTTAAATATTAGTCTTCTTGGAAAAAAAGAAAAAAAATATATTAGTCTTCTTGATTCATTGCCTATAGGTTACCACTCTTCCTGTTTGATTGCCAAGTATTGATATGCTCTGCTACCCTCCATATGTTCAATTGTTATTTCTTTCATACCCAGGTTTCTTTCATACCCCCAATTGACAGTATTTGATCTTCCAGGATATGCCACTAAACTAACCTCTCTAGTTTCCTTACACTTGACTTACTTGAACATCACACCCCATCCTTGATTATAAGAGTGTTCACTCTAATGCCGTCAACGTTGGTCATCTTACAGGAATCTGTTCCTGTACAGAGGTGAACAACAGTTCTTCCCCAAAAACTGTGCCTAGCCTAATCTTGGTACTCTTTACTCCATACCCTATTCACTATCCAATATCTTCTTTATAACTATTTATCCCCTGTTACACTTGCTTAGGAGTGAAGCCTGAGATATATCTACGTGTATAGTTGAGGTATAGCAGGTATCTTCAGGGACACTTTTGGTCTACTGACAAGTGAACTCAAGGTGTTGCTATTATCAACTGGTACATCGATGTACCCTAGCCCACAGGAATAGAAATGGGTTGCCACACCAGTATGTACCCCCCAATATTAAACTCAGTTATCCTTCCATTTAGGATACCCCTGAACACTCTCATGTATTACTCTATCTCTAGTTTATATAACTTCTACTAAAGTTTGGTTGCTTCACCAAATCTGAACCCTGTGGTACACACTCTATTCCCTGCATAATAGATACACTAGTGTACCTCTGATACATAGGCTCGACCCAGGTTGTACCTATCACACTCCTAGTCTTCTTTGTTTCTACATCCTAATGCTATCATGCCACAATTTCTATAGACAAGTCCATATACTGGTACCTGCCATAGATGAGTACCTATATATAATACAGGTTGTTCACTGAGTTGCACAAATAGTTCAAAATCCGAAGAAGCATGCTATCTACATGGTTCCCTGCTACCTGCCATAACATGATATGCTTTATGTTCACTGGTACTCATGAACCCACTTGGCATTACAATAGGGGACATAGCTACACAGGTCTAGGTTAGCAAGGTTGTCCTGTACAAGGACATGGCCTCTACTAGCTTGCAGTTATTGAAACATCCTAATCTTGATGTACTAGCTATCTGATCCTTGTTCATATAGACTTTACTAGTATACAAGAAGTAGTGTTTACGTGTACAATGCTAGCAAGCCAACTTGTGTGAGCACATGGTTTCTACTCTAGTCTACTCAAACTAGCTTTCCCAGGTATCTCTTTATGTATCCTACCTTTCATAGATATCCTAACACCTCTACTTGCTATGCTCACAGCAACCAAAAGTGAACTCAAAATCTATTGATGTCCTATAGCTCATCTAACTTTCTCTCTCTCGAATTCAGGTATGCTAATACTAATGCCCACAAGTTTAACACCAGGCCGCCATGTCTCACTGACCCCTCCTCTAATCTTGGTAGATATTCCAAGGCGCCCTCTATTTCTGATACCATTGTATCTATGATTTGTGTCATAAGAGTAGGACCAGGACACCCAGAAGACTTTCCTCCTTCCTGACCCTATTGGTAGGTTATATCGGCTGATGCAACCCTTCTTGGTATACCCATGCCATACTTGCTGAAATGAAAGAGACACTAAGTCCTCCTATTTGACCATGCTGATACTTCAACATCACCATGCCATTACTCAATAGGTATCTGGATACTTAGTAGCCTCCCTATGATCATTGGTCCTATGCTTGAAATAGGCATTTCCCATTTCCCCCAGGGTTCTATTGCCTGTTAGTCCTAAACCAAGGCTAAGTTGAACATCAGTCCAAGTCTGCAAGTCTAAGGTGTCGGGCATTAAGCAATTTGGCCAACTAGCAGTATTATCCATTGAATATAAGGAAGATTCATGAGTTGGTATCAGTTTGATACAAGGAATTTCTCATGCCAGTACCTGTTGGCACAAGGAAATCTCATATAACCACATCTAATAGTTACAAGGAAAGTTTATGCGGCTGTACCATGTCAGTATCAATATGGTGGTTCATATGTCAGCCATCAATATGGATTAACAATAATGGGTACAATCTTGCACCTAGGATATTAGTATGACCCTTTAATGTTGTCGAAAGATGGAATAGGGCAGTAATGATCCTAATCTATCCACTCTTCCTCATAGGCATCATATCGAACATTTAAGACATTAAATATGGACTATAAAATAAAAGTGAATTGGTGTACCTATTTTGTTGCTTTCCTCGTAGGTTGATCCCTTGACCCTCCTTTGATCTTCCTGTGGCAGGGAGAAACCAATCTTAGGGTTCGTAGTAGAGGATGCGGCTGTATAATGCTCTTCCTTTATATAGCAAGGTTTTGGATTGGTCAATTGGAAAGAGTAGATAGAGGGAAAAGGATTTGAGTCGGATTTGGAATTTCCTTCTTGATTTAAATGAGGTATTTGGATTAACCCTTTAAATCAGAATTTGAATTCAAACACCAAGTCTGTAAAGGGATCGGCCAACAGGGTTTAAACAAGCATTCTTGCAATTAAACCCTTGCTATCCAGGTCTTTGTAAGAAACCCCTATCCTCTAATTGACATTTTAAATAAAAACCATAACAATAAAAGAGACAATAGGGAAAGTTTTAATAAATGAGGAATTTTTTTGGGTCAAGGGGTTTACAAAAGACAATCAAGGTCACCGTCTGCAAGAGTTGGAAGCGCTCGATGAAAAAGCCTCTTGGCTCAACAGCGCATCGAACTTCATCAAGCGCGCATTTCACAGGCGTACAACAAAAGAGTCAAACAGAGAACTTTCCAAGTAGGCGACCTGGTTCTGGCAGTCAGGAGATCGATGGTGATGACTCATAAGACACCGAGAAAGTTTGAACCCAAATGGGAAGGACCCTTCATCATAGAGACGGTATACTCAAACAATGCTTACCATTTCGCTCATTCTAATGGAGACTTGTTCATGATGCACATCAACGACAAGTTCCAAAAGAAGTACTACTCTTGACATCCTTCAAAATGTACTTCCTTCTCCCTAGTAAGAGAATTGTGAACTTGATAAACCAAGTTCGCTCTCCTTCCTTGACAATCGAGTGCTTTTGGAACCCAGTTGTTATGCTACATTCCCAGTAGAAGAACAACCATGTCTACATCACCTCTGAGTTGCTTCTTTACACCCCATAACGAAGAACCTTACACTACGTAAGATCACGCTCATTACTATGTTTACCACGTCCATATTACCTCTGAGTAAACATCCCGTGTAAATACCCCTGTATTGTTGTACATTGATCATATAACATCCGCGTCCATATCACCTCTGAATTGTTCGATACATACCTACAGAGTTCACTCCTATCATGTCCATATTACCTCTGAGTAGGAAAGCTCTATCATTAACCCATATTTACCACGTCCATATCACCTCTGAGTAAATATGTCGGTTTTCTTCCTTCGTAACTTATTATTTGTACCTAGAAACCAAGGTGCACAAAAGATAATAGGTCCACCCAAAAAAATCACAGATTCATCACAAGAATGAACAAAGCAAAAAGTTCTTTATTTCTTCAAAACATGAAGTGGAAGGACTACAAAAGAGAGACAGCGACGTCTCTAACCAAAAGCAACAAAATAAAGGATAAAAGAACTAAGGGTCAACGACAGGTCGACAATACGATGCTTCAAACCTTCGCCTGGTCTCTACAATCACCAAAATGCAACACTCAGCTTCACAACGCATCGTCTATCTGGCCTCAGAAGCAAGATTAGCCGCATATTTGTCGTCCAACTCCTTCTTCTGACGGAATAGGAAGGCCAATGGCGAGTGAAATTCGTCGCCTCTTCTTTAAGCTGGACATGATTAGCATGTCTCATTCATAATCAGCCAGAAAGTAATTGTCCTTGAAGAAGACGAATCTTAGCGTCAACCTCCGCTATGCTGGCATTCAGAGATTTCCGCAGATTAGCCTTCTCCTCCATCGACATGACAGCCTCTGCTCCTTGGCATCAATAATGGCCAACTCTTACTCCTAGATAGCCATGTGTCAGAATAGGCTGACTCAACCTCATCCACTAGCTTGTTTTGCTCCTCTTTCAAAATGAAAAAATCATTCCGCGAATGTTCTGAAGCCCAGTAAGGTAATGATCGAGCTCAGCAACAGAAGCCTCAAGATCTCTGCCATGTGGTCGTGACCTTGATGATTCGAAATCAGCAATAGGAAGCCTAGCAATGGGGATACGACTCATCTCAGTCACACCCACGTGCCCCAACATTTTTGTAACGAACTGAAGGATCACCCACTGATCACCGTCGGTCGAACGTCGACGGGCATCGCTGCGACAATGGGAGCGTCCTCCACGTCGACCTCCATGGGCTCCTTGTCCTTTCCCCTTCCTCGGCCAGCACCGCCACGGGCAGTCTTGGGAGCATCTCTCTAAAGAAACTAGAGTTTTCGAAAGACTTTAGAGGACGAAGAAGAAGAAGTAGAAGACTCTCTCTCCCCCACATATGCCTATTTATAGGGACGAGCCACGTGCATGAACGATGAGGCATGACATCAGCAGCAGCTGCTTTGGATCTCGTGAAACTGACGGCTGTATATCTTCCAAAAGATTATCATTAATCTTTCAAAAATTGGCGTTATCTTCTTGCATTAAAACAGAAAAGAGCATGCGCCCCCACAGCAATGCGCGGAGCGGTCATGCGCCCAGCAGAGCCATGCTCCCAGACGAGGAAATGCGCCCAGAATAACTACTACCCATGCTTCTTGTTCAAAGTATTCCAAAATTGGCAGAAAGTTCTTAAAATATTGAAGGGGGTCTTGTAAAAGCATGGAATTTCAGGCACATCTCAGGCCGGGGCAACCTTTGCCCATATGCCAAGTCACAGTCTCACCATATTCTGTGTAATGAATCGGAATTAATGTCGATACATATGCCTCTTAAAATTCCACCAAGTCAAACAGCCATCAAACGCCTCGAAATAATCAACAGACGGCCAAAGCAGATGCCATATGGCAGATGCACCGTTAGCACTATGCACACTATACAAAATGCGCCCAATGGGACATAGACCCATACGTCTAGTGGTGCACAGATCAATGTGCCCATACGAAGCTCGTCACCCAGCAAGCATTTAATGCTGTATGACAGAGTTAACAGCAGACTGAGCAGTTGGCAGCTTTTCAGAAAAAGAGCCACCGACGTTAGCATCATTATTACTTGCTTTTGTCTGCTACAGCTTTGCCACATGGTCGACGATCATCTGCATGAGCCTCCACAGCCATGCGCCCAGAAATATGCATGCGCCTCAAAAGCCATGTCCGCCCGACTTACTCCTGATCCCAAAAAAAAGAGCCAAGTCTCAGCATGCGCCTCCACAGCTATGCGCCCAAAGCTCTGCATGTACCTCAGAAGCCATACGCCCAGACTTGTCTGTGACCTCTAAAAGTCATAGATCGAGTCGCTCTATGCGCCAGATCCTATGCGCATCCTAACAGCATTCCTTCCATAAAATTCGAGATCTTTGAGCCACAGGCATACGCCATTGTAGAAGCATGAAAATTTTAGCAGACTTGACAACCATACGCCCAAGCTAGGAAAGACATATGCGCCCAAGTCACCAATGAAGACATATGTGCCCAAGTCACCAATGAAGACATATGTGCCTAAGTCACTAGTGAAGTCATATGCACCCAGGCCACCAGTGAGGTCATATGTGCCCAAGTCTCCAGAGTGATCTATGCACCCATGTGCCCACTCTAGGCTACTCCAGAAGGGGCACATAGCCTGTTTCAGGCTATGTGCCCAAGCCAGAACACCCAGACTAGGTCAAACCCACGATCAAATCGTGCACCGAAGCATACGGACACGTCAGTCTCCACGAGAAGTCGTGCACCGAAACATGCGACCACGTCAACACCACGATCACGTATTCTGCATGCGCCTACGTCCTATGCCCCCAAAGCAGGACTATGCGCCCACATGAAAACTAGTGTATTTCCTCATATGGGCACATAACATCATTCAGTACAAGAACAACTATAAAAAGGAGTCTCATACCTTTTCGAAACACAGAACGGTTTCAAGAGCCAAATTGCTGTACTTCTTGCCAGTAAGTGGAGAGTTAGCAATTTTCTTAGGTTTTCTCCCACTTTTGTAATCGAAGTGTCAACGGAGTAAAGGAGCAACTATTGCTCGATCTCCATCGTCCAATTTTCTAGAATTCTTTGTACTCGGGGATCCTCAGCGCAGGATCTCTCAAGCGTACTCGATTCGTGGTGCCTTGCGCCAATAAGAAATGATAGCATTTTTTTCTTTTTTGTGTGTCCACAAAAAATGGTAACTCTGCTAGGGACTATCTTTTTCTCTGACGAGAAGGTGGTGATGCAATCCGATACCTACAAAGTGGGAGCACTGAGAAGATATTGAACATGAAGTTCGATCAACAGCATTCGAAGAGATGCTCTCGAGGGACGACTCTACTCTCTCAAAATCAGCAAAGCCAAACAAGTCTCGCAAGACTAGGCTTCCGAAGGCTCGTAGTACATATCCTGCCAGTGTCATAGAAGATATGCAACTGAAGGACTCTATCACATGGGCGTATGGCTCAGCCACAGAAGCTCCACAAATGAAAAAGGCTCACATCGTTCCGGGCTCTACTAGCCCAGCGACTTCTCTCATGTGCAACAAACAACAGAGTGTTCAACGCTCGAGACTTGGCAAAGAAAAATACTACAATGCGAGAATCGAAGTGTTTGACTCTGGACAAACTCAGCGAGGCTCACAAACGAAGAAGGGAAGCTGGAAGAAAATGGCGCTGCTCCACCAAGCATGCGCCCAAAGCTAAACACCCAAGAGGGTGTGTGGGCATAACTTTGGCCAGAAGACTTCTGTCTTCGACAGATTGTGCATCTAGGGTCATACACCCAAGGCCATGCGCCCAAGCTCAACTGACCCATACTATGTGCCCATATCGAGGAAGCTTCGACATGCTGCCAAAAAGCATGCGTCCAAAGGCAGATTCCAGAGCCTATGCGCCTACAGCAAAAGGACTGGCCCCAACGCGTATAACGGGGCTATCTTCAAGGTCATCACAGGACTTAGGTGTGGGGGTTTCCCTACACGTGAACTAAGTCCAAATATACCAACTCTCCTACAAACCCATAAGCAAAGCTCGGTGATACATGTGACATGGGTTTTAAAGCAAAACTCCCTTCCGCTGACTTACACAACATAAAAATTATAAGCGTAAAGCGAGGGAGGATACAACAATTCATGATGCACTTCCATGCACCAGTATTATCATCAACTGTTGCTGCTCCCAAAGCAAAAAGAGTACCTCAGACAGTCTGTGTTTCAACGACTGTATTACTCTGACGATGAAAAGCCACTGTGTGTTTCATCCAACATGGCTTCATGGGGTCCCCTTATGGAAGCCCCAATCAAAGACGGTGGACCACGAACCCAACTTTCTCTCTTAGTTTCGCGAACAGAAGAAGAAAAAGTCTACAAACAGATATCCGCAGGCTGTCACATCTGAAGGAGTCTATATGGGTACTCGGTCGAAGGCGAGATTCCGTATAGATAACGATGACTCCCAAGCTGGGGGTAGTATTCCCTCAGAGTCTGAAGCAGATGATCTTCACACTGGGGTAGCCTTCCAGATGAGGATGATCTCTCTGAATCTGACGATGACTATCTACCTTCCTTTCCTAAAGATGAGGGACTTGTCAACTTAGAGACATACAGTATCAGCAACAGTTGCACTATTTCCTCTGTTCGTCCTCGCATGTTATGTACATACATGGCAGATGGAGAAAGACCTGAAGAAGCCAGTGATCAGACCAACAAACGGCTAGAGGGTCTTGAAACACATTTGCCAAGATCACTGATATGCTTACCAGTATCATGCGATCCAAGCTGCTGGGGCTGTTCCTCCACCTCAGCAAAATGTCTCAACACACGTTAGCCCAGCTCATAGAAACAACCCTCCTTCACTACAGAAGGAGTATCATTCCGTTGTGCCTCCTCTAAATCTTATAAATGCTGGGGATGGTCCTTCACCAACGATGCCTGACAACCGTACAACAGCCATTTCTCAATACCTGCTCAATCAACAGGATGCAATCGATTCTCTTGTTGCCCGTCTCGATACCATCTCATACAAAGACGAGCTTCAGAAGATAGAATATCTCAACCCTATCCTCCTGAATGGAAGAATGCTACTTGCCCTCCTAACTACAAGCTGCTGACACTACATTCATTTGACGGAATGACTTCTTCTCGTCACACATGACATACTTCAACACACAGACTTATACTTACCCAAGGACGATCCATTCTTGTCAAAGCTGTTTATTAGCACCCTGCAGGGGGTAGCTTTTGAATGGTTCTGCAGTCCGCCTGACGGTTGTATCAATTATTTTAAAGACTTGGAGAGGTTATTCCTCAACATATTTTACGAGAGTGGCATGCATGTTAGTATGTCCACCCTCATCGAGAACAAGCAAAGGAGGACTGCGTCCGTCATTGCTTTCATCGAACGCTTCAGGCGGCTAGCATTGAAGATGTCCTTCGGTATACCAGACTCAGAACTTATGGATACTTGTCGACATAACTTCCTTCCTATAGTAAAGTTCTGCTGGGTATACATAAGTATGATACATGGCCCGCTTTCATTGGGGCCGCTGATGCTGCTGAAAATGATTTCCCTAATCTGGAATTACTGGGGTTGAAAACACCCAAATCTGAAGACAAAGGCAAACACCCTCAAACTATCCCTGTCCGTAGGGGTAAAAGGAAAAAGTCGTGAAGGTCGACACTTCCAAGGGAGCTTCCAATTCTTAGGGCGCCTCTGACAAACCTAAGGACTTTCTCCTTTGACAAAGATGATGTTATTACCATTTTTCATACATTGACAAAGGAATAAACTGACACTGTCTCCACCAGGACGTCCTGCGAGGCAAACCAACTCAACGATCCTAAGTATGTCTTTATCATCAGTACGTGCATCACTACCAAGGATTGCATCGTCCTGAAGAAGAATATACAACAGCTTATCGACAGCCAAGTGATCAAGCCCGAAGCTGAAGAAAGGTCGTATCTTCTAACATGATCTCTCTTCAATTTGGTGACTTTCCTCCCACAAAGTCCCAGATGGCGTAGTCCCGATCCCTAAGGCAATAATGGAAGTCATCAACCTTCCACCAGCTCGCAACTCAACCTTGCCACTCACGAATAAACGTGGTGAGATCATGTGGGTCCATCTGGATCTTGTACAAGAAATGACAAGGTGTAGCATCTTCCAAAGTAAAAGGGGCATGAAATACAAATCGTGTCATATAGTGTCTTCTTTCATTTACAAAGTTTTATCTGGCGTGATGCGATCTGGAAAGGCTTACCTACGAACTTATGACCCTGCACATGAAGAAACAGTACCGACTTAAGCTTCTGCTACCCCTATAAGTTCAGAAGCTGGCCCGTCTAAGCATTCAACTACTGACAAAGCCAAGCAGAAAGAGACACGATTTGACAAGTCTCTGAAGGTGCCAGCTTCGAAGGCATGGATCGGCCTTACAACATTGACATACTGGCATAGCTGGCCAATACACCTGCCAAGTTGTCTCTCTTCGATCTATTCTGACTCTCCAAAGAAATACAGAAGGCCTTAAGTGAGACATTACTACATGTCGACTCTTATCTCGCTGAAGTCAAAGCCCCCGCTAAAGACCCTGCCTCATGTCCTCACTGCCACAGTACTATGGAAGTGGTGCCCAACATCATCTTTTCACAGGAGGACATGCTACTAAAAAATAATCGTCATGATAGACCTCTGTGCTATACAGGGTATATCGGAATAAGATGGATCGGATGCACATCGACCCAGGTTCCTCCCTCAGCATCATTCCTTGAAGTTTGCTCCAAATTCTAGGAATCCCTCTGCACAAGCTATCTATAACCAATACAACTATCATGGCTTTCGATGCTGGGAGAAGCCACCTACTGGGCAAGATCCGTCTCAAGTGCCAGATTAGTGACCTTCTAACGGAGGTTTCTTGCTATGTAATTGACGCCAATGTATCCTATAACGTCTTGTTGGTACGTCCGTGGATACACGAGAACATGATCGTTCCTTCCACACATTACCAGTGCTTCAAGTACGTCAACAGCGATAGCGTCGTGAAAATAGAGTTTGTCGATGTCGATCCTTTTAAAGGCATTGATGCCTACTATGGAGATTCGATACTTTACCAATCCCAGCCCTCCAAGGATGACGGCAACGACATTGATAATAAAGCTGAAGCGAGTTCATCCTCCAGTGATGGTCCCCTGATTATCTGAGTTAAAGGTCGTACTACTCCAAAAATTACTCCAAAGCCTCTCACAATCTGGGTAAAAAGAAGAACCCTGATAAGGTCAAGCCATTGACCATCACCCTCCGCAAAACACCTCGAGTAGAACCTGCTGAAGTCCGTCCTCCCAATCCTGAAGAGTTATCCTATGTGGTGAACTTGGCCAAGACTATGGCTCCTCTCCCAGATAATGATCCTCTCAATGAGTATATCAATACTCATAGTAATATACCTTCAGCGGATAATGTTATCCCTAAAGAAGAACTTGCGTATTTTCTTAGTAAAGGTTTATGTTTGAACTACTCCGATGTCTACCAATCTATAAACCAGTATAGATACGATATACGCTCTAGAGAACGGCATAGGAACACACCTCTGCATGCCGGTCACGATGCCTCATCTACAGAAAAAAGTCTGGCCAGAAGATATCCACTACTTCATCATTCCAGCTAGAAAGAAGGGTGGAGAACTAATCATCTTCGGTCGAATAATTGGTGAAAGAAAGTTCGTTCTAGACTCTACTTCTCCTAATCACAACACCGAAGCTGACTATAACTCTGGGAAAATGCAACTTTTCTCATATAGTTGGCAGGACAAGAATATCATCCAGAACAAGGAATATGATATTAAAAGCGACCAGGGGCTAAACTACGGTCGGGGCGATGGTTGCCAATACGTCACTTTGCTCTTCCTGGCAAACCCAAAAACTATTATCAACAAAACGGTGTTAGTTTGGGTTATGTAACTCCTCCATCAACTCCTAAAAGATCAGGCGTCGAAGCAGATCGTTGTTCTCACTCTTCTGATTCCTGTCTCTGGGATTCGGACTCCAGTATTGGAGACATGTTCAAAGCAACTTTGTCCGTCAATATGGTGTCAGTTGACCAAATTGCAGATGATGTCTAATCGATCAAGCTTAAACAATAGGCTCAAAAGATGGATACTAGGTAGGAGTTACGTTTCGAACAACGTGAACCACCTACTGAAGACGAAGTCATCTAAGTCAATTTAGGATATGAATCATCTCTGAAACCAATCTTCATCAGCAAAAGTATATCTCGATGAACGAAATCTCTTATACAGCTTATAAGAGAATACATTGACATCTTTGCATGGAGCCATGAGGACATGCCAGGCTTGAACCCTAAAGTCGCTATGCACCGCTTAAATATTTCGTCTAAAGCTAAGCTAGTGAAGCAGCAGCAACGACGATTCCAACCAGATGTCATGGAGGCCATCGAGAATAAAGTCAAGAAGCTTATTGCCAGTGGATTCATTCGCAAAGAACAACACCCTGACTGGGTCGCTAACATCATGCCAGTCATAAAAATAACGATAAAATTCGAGTCTGTATCGATTACCGTAATTTGAACTCTACATGCCCGAAAGATGAGTTCCGTCTATCGATCACCGACGTAATGATCGACAATACTTGCGACTTCGAACGGATGTCCTTCATGGATAGGTTCTCAAGCTACAACCAGATCAAGATGTTACCCCGATGAGAAGCACACATCTTTTCGAACACCGTTGGGGTATACTGCTATACGGTGATGCCCTTCCGATTGAAGAATACAGGGGCGACATACTAGCGAGCTATGAACACAATTTTTTGCTATCATTTGCGCAAAATAGTAGAATGCTACGTAGACGATATTGCAGTTAAAAGTCGTCTCAAGGGCAGCCACCTCCATGACTTGAGAACGGTGTTCGAACTAATACGTGCACACCAACTCAAGATGAATCCAACCAAGCCTTTTCTGGGAGTCTCCAGCGGCAAGTTCCTTGGTTTCGTCATCACTTCAAAGGGTATACATCTTGACCCAGAGAAAATAAAAGCTATCCTCGATATGCATCCCCTAAGAAACCTCAAAGAGCTATGCGGACTTCAAGGAAGGCTAGCCTACATCAGACGATTCATTTTGAACCTTTCTGGAAGGTGTCAACCATTTACTCAGCTCATAAAGAAAGGCGTATCTTTTGTCTGGACTGAACAATGTCAACGCACATTTGACAACATCAAGAAGTATCTCACAAGCCCTCCAGTTTTGGTGGCTCTAATAAAGGGGAAGCCCTTCTTACTATATGTCCGCGCTATGGACCATTCCCTCCGCACCCTATTAGCTCAAAAAATGAAGGCGGCCATGAAAAAACAATCTACTACCTCAGCCGCACAATGGTGGATGTCGAGCACAGATACATACCTATGGAAAAGGAATGCCTTGCACTGGTATTTGCTATCCAGAAGACATGCCACTATGTGTCTGGACAGACTATCCACATCATATCTAAGTCAATCCTCTTTAAATAATTATGACTAAACCGGGTTCTCTCAATCCCCGTTTAGCTGCATGGGCAATGTTGTTGACACCATATGATATGTTGTTCGTCCCTCAGAAGGCAGTAAAAGGCCAAGCGTTAGCTGATTTCCTAGCAGCTCATATGGTGCCAGAATCTTCTAAACTCTGCGACGAAATCCTCGAAGAAGTAGTGGAGTCAAACACCGCAACTGAAGAAATCCCTATTTGGCGAATGTTCTTTGACGGTGCATCAAGAACAGGACCTAAAGGAAATATCGTGGCCGGATTAGGCATCGTGCTTGTGTCACCCGACCATCTGGTTATACATCGTGCATATTCTCTCATGGAATCCTACACCAACAACGTGGCCGAATATAATGCTCTATTAATCGGCCTGCAACCGGTAAAACAACTGGAAGTTGACTACCTAGAAGCTTACAGCAATTCCAAGCTAATAGTTAGTCAGTTTCGAGGGGATTATGAAGTTTGTCAAGAAGATCTCATCTCCTATCATAAAGTGATAATCGAGTTGGCGTCTACTTTCGCTGGACTCTTTATCGAGCACGTGCCTCGACTTTAGAATTTAGAACCAGACGCTTTAGTCGGTCTCGCCGCTTCCCTAACTGTTTCTACAAATACTCAGCAGTCGATCACAGTGTCTGGTCGAGAACTATTCTGTATGAAAGATGCCTTGCATATTCATCACAGTTACACAAAGGAAACAAACGTCGACGTTAAAGACTGGAGATTTCCTTTTATAGACTACGCCATCTATGGAATCCTCCCCGAGGATCCAAAAGAAGCAGTGTCTATCCAAAAACGATCCCTCAGATTTTACTACGACACAGCTACTAAGATGCTGTACCGACGCTCTTACGACGGGCTACTGTTACGATGTTTATCAGACACAGAAGCCAAACATGCACTCCGTGAGGCTCATGACAGAGTTTATGGTGCACATCAACCAGGCCCCAAATTACAAGATCGCCTCAAACGAATGGGTTATTATTGGCCCACGATGATAGCAGATGTTGTTGAATATACAAAAAAGTGTAGGGCTTTTCAGTTCCACGTCGACTTCATTCACCAACCTTCGGAGTTTCTACACCCGACGGCAACATCTTGGCCCTTTGAAGCCTGGGGTATGGATGTCATAGGCCCAATCAGCCCGCCATCTTCTAAAGGACATCGGTTCATCCTAGCTATAATCGATTACTTTTTCAAATGGGCGGAAGCTATACCGTTCACCGAAGTGAAGACGTCGAACGTGATCAGTTTCATCAAACATCACGTTATCTATCGCTACGGCCTACCTCGCAAGATCATCCATGATAATGGTCCATAATTTACGAGCCAGGCATTCTATCAGTTTTACGATATAAACCAAATCCAGAATGTAGCCTCTACTACCTATAATCCAGCGGCCAATGTGTTAGCAGAAGCCTCAATAAAACCATCATTAAACTTTTCAAGAAGTTCGTGTCTTCAAACAAGCACGATTGAAATGAGAAGCTTGACGAATGTCTCTGGGCTTATCGTACAACGGTCCGGACTCCAACAGGCAGTACGCCATTCTCTCTGGTTTATGGAAGCGAAGTAGTTCTTCCCCTAGAAATCCAGATTCTTTCTCTTCGAGTAGCCTTAGCCAGTGAGTTGACTACCGAAGAAAGCTATCGTCTGCGACTACAGGAGCTCGAAGCGTTGGACGAAAAATGCTTGTTAGCTCAGCAGCACATTGAGCTATACCAAGCACGCCTTTCCAGAGCCTTCAATAAAAAGGTGAAAGAAAGAATCTTCCAAGTTGGTGATCTAGTCTTAGCAGTGAGAAGACCAATAGTCATGATGTACAAGACAAAAGGAAAATTCTAGCCTAAATGGGAAGGTCCTTTCGTTGTAGAATCAGTGTATTCTAACGATGCGTACCGACTAACTAATCCTGATGGTGACTTGCTCATGATGCCTATCAACGACAAGTTCATGAAGAAATATTATGTAACCTTCTGTAAACAATATTCATATATGTTCAGTCATGTAAATGTACAGTACAATATTTATGTGATTCAAAAAATAATCTAACTTTTATCCATATTTTAAGAGCCTTGAATACGCCATGGATAATAGGTCCTCTAAAAAAGATTTCTCCAGTAGAATCATTTTCGTTTTTGACTCTGCCCAAACTCGGTTTGACGAAAATAAGTCACGTCCCTATTACCTCTAAATTGTTTTCCGATAATTATTTCCCCAGTGGAATGATTAAGAAACGTTTTGCCACGTCCATATAACCTCTGAGCAAAGCATTCATCAAGGATAAACACGTCCATATTACCTCTGAATTATCTACTCCTACTTAATGTTATATATCTATCCACGTCCATATTACCTCTGGCCAGATATAGAACATCCTCTGCTATTATGTCCATGTTACCTCTATTAGCAGCTCCTTTCAACTTATTATCTATATTCAGAAATCTTGAATATAAACGGATAATAGGTCCACATAAAATTCCCCAGCAGAATACCCACCAGAAATATCCTGGCTACGTCCATATTACCTTTAGTTATGATATTTCACAAAACTACATTCATAAATTTTGAAAGCCAAAAGATTCTTTATTCTTTATTTAAAACGTCTATCAAAAGATGGAAAAAAAATACAAGAGCCTTGACGGCTAAAAGAGAAACAGTTACCAAAAAAAACTAAGGGATACACAATCGATTGATATTATCCCTTAGAGCCGCGATTTCGGCCTCAGACTTCGCGGTAGCTCGACGGTGTGCTTCTTCTTGACGAGCGGCTTCATCCTGGAAAGGGATCAGGTTCATGTGCTCTTCCTCTAACTTCACCAGCTGTTCTTTTAAGTGGTCAAAAGTTGTGGCAGTCATGGCAGCCTGAGCCAAATAGTCCTCCTGCTCAGACGTCACTGTCCTCAAGCTGGCCTCTAGTTGAGCAATCTCGCTTTTGATCGGCACAATGTGATTTTATTTCTCAATAATCTGCACAGCCAGCTTATTCTTCGAAGCAGCACGTGCCTCACTCACAGTATTGAACTGCTCATACTGGTCAGCCAACTCATGGATTTCTTGAGCAAGGGCATCCTTCCTTGATTGGAAAGTAGCTTTCTCCTCCGCGAGAGCCGCGACCATAGCCTCGTCTTCTGCACGGAACAACGACGTCGGGCTCCGCTGTTTGGCATCCCAAAATCTGGCCACCTGACCCTCCAAATCTTTCAGAACCTTCCTGAGCGCATTAGTCCGCTCTTCATAGCCGACGGTGCTCTCAAGCGCCGCTACTTGGCATTCAGCAACAGCCTTCATAGGGCCAAAGGCGGCATTCTGATTCACGACTCCAGGAAGCTTTACTTTTAGGACAGAATAGAAAGCTTTGACGACTTCCTGGGCTATTTCATAGTCTTTAGTAGAAGTCGTCGGGAAGGATGCTTGATAAGCTCTTTCGCTCCAGGAAGAGATGCTTGACAAGAAGTCGAACCTGGCAAGAAAACAATATGTGCATCAGTAACAAAAAAAAGGAAGTACGAAAGAATTGTAATTTCGTACCTTCGCTATGCTCAGCACCAGACGGGGCTAAGCCATCAGTCTTGGTTTCAGGGAAACCGAGAGCAGGTCCAGGCTGTTCAAGAAGCACAATCTCAAGTGTAGTATCCCGCTCCTAGCGGTTCACTATGTAAGGCTTGTGGCTTGGCTAACTTGGTCGGAACCGAGTATTGGGGAAACTTACCGTCGGCATCGAATCGATCATGGACAAGTGCATAAGAACCTTTCCAACTAATGGATCGGTTTCTCTTGAAATGCGTCCAAGAGTTTTCTCTGGATGTTTTGCTGCTAGTTTTGTTGCTTGGTTTTGATGGATGCTTTTTTGAATGATTTTCAATGATTTGATTTTTGCCTGTTTTCATCGATTTGCATAGCATTCATTCTTGAGAATTCTGAGGGAAACACTACGAGACGGATTATTAACCAAACTTTTGGTGCAAATGTAGACTGACACGTGATGGAAGGCTAAGCGTGCAAGTGTTCCTCTCTCTCGGCGATTCTCTAATTTGGTGAGTGTGGATCTCTGTGGTGGTATTGTCCCTCTCGCTATTCCTTCATGCCAATTAATAATTGTCTTACAACATCCATTGATCGATATCAAGATGCTAATGCCACAAGTCAATACCACTAAGAAGCGAGATCGAACATTGAAATGAATTGATTATACTGCAATGAACTGAATGCTGAAATAAAATGAATTGATGCCTAGAATGATGGTTATGAAATGATAAGAATGATCATGTTGCCTATTATTTCAAATATTCTATGCACATTGTGTATATCGAGTCAGACATATATTCGCCTGACCATGGAGAACTTGTATACAAGGATTGAACAATAATTTCCTCGAACGGTACCGGAGCACCGGGACCGATTCGGCCAAGGAGGAAATAATGAAGTGTTTTGGGAAACATGAGTAATATGAGCATCATAGAGGCTAGCTCCCTACTGTGCTGTCATCTCATTATCTTGAAGACCCAAATGCAAATGAATGAATGAAAAGAGTCCACTTGGCTTAACAACCCCAGTGGTCATATTATGGGAATGTATGCTAATCAATGTCTTATGCAGGGGCGGTAAGTATATTATTATTATCCTGTATCTTATGCAGGAAAGCTGGATTCGGCCAATGGTAAAGTAAACATGGTTTCATGAAATACCATGTCATTAGAATTATGATATACTCTAATGTTGCATGTCCCTAATAAGTTCACATCTTTAAAATGCTTGTCATTAATAAAACGTTGGTTTAGCTGAGTGGGCCAACGGGGCTCACCAGCGCATTGTTATAATGTGCGGACCCCTCCTCCACAGGTACTGGAGAAGGCTCGGACGCACATCATAACTAAAGCTTTCTGAACTGATATTTCCTTTTAAGTTATTTTCCCTAAAGACGCACAAAGTATTACGGAGTTTTCAAAGATAGCTGCTTATATTTCAAAGTACTAAAGGGGCATGATGTATGGAACGGGAAATTATTTTATGGCAGTCTATCTGTTGTACTTCTTTTCATGAATCAATATAGCCGAAAGGGCATTTCAAATATTATCGAGAAAGGTTGTATTCTGACTACAATCATCAATAAAATGAATATTTTTCTTCCTATTCCGCTTTATTTTCACAACTGTGGCTTATTTTTCAAATGTGTTGAAATAATATAAATGTGCATGTTCTAGCCTTGTACAAGTACAACTCCAGACTTGTATGGCATAACGCCTTAGCGAGGACGATCGATTCGGCGTGAATCGAAGCAAAGCGAGCGATTCCCCGAATCGGGGCGTGACAAGTTGGTATCAGAGCACAGTTTCACTTCCTCGGATTTCAAAAATATTTTCAAAAAGGAAGTCTTGATGCAAATTTTCTCGATTGATGGTGTCGATAGCGCTGGCATGAAATAATGTTCGATAAAATAAGCCCATAAATATTTTATGAGTGCTAATGGAATTATTTCTTTCTTGTAGAATGACCAAGGGTGACAGCACAACGACGAATTCATCGTCTGACCCAATTGAGAAACTGATTAAACAAATGGAAGCTCAGAAAAAGTAGAGCGAAGCTCAACATCGTGCGCTTCAAGAGCAGCTTCAGTATCAGTTTCAGGAGCAGCTAGATGCTCAACAAAAACAAGTGGATAATCTATCTTAAATTGTCGCCAAGCTGACGGCTGATTCTAATATTTCTGTAAAGGCTACAGCAACCGAGACCGTAGAAGTGCCGACAGAGAAACCTGAAACACCGACACGGAAGAGAACTAGCTTCAAGTTCTCCGAATTTAAGAGCTATGACCCGCCTGAGTTTAAAGGAAGAGAAAGCCAGATGACGTGATGGGCTTCTTGAACACACTTGAGGGCTATTTCTGAATGTTGGATATACAGGGCAGCAAGAGAGTAAAGTGTACCGCTGTACAACTTCGTCTCAAGGCCCAGGAATGGTGGACTTCGCAGAGACAGGCACTTTGCGGAAATAATCAGGATATGAAGATCTCTTGGGAGACCTTCAAGCAGTCTTTCATTGCACAATTTATTCCACCAGCTGTCCGTCAACCGAAAAAAGATGGGTTCATAGCACTCAAGCAGGGCAGTATGTCAGTGGTTGACTACGAGACAGAATTTTTGAAGAGAGTCGCATTCGCTGGGTACATGGTACCGAATGATGACGCTAAGCGAGGAAGATTCGTGCAAGGCTTGAATGAGGGCCTACAGCGGGATGTGCTAAGTCAAAAATGTACATCTTACCCTGGAGGCGTACGAGACAGCTCTCGAGATGGAGAGATTTCATCAACCGGCTAGTCGTGAGACAACGAACAGCAACCAAGGACTCAATAATCAGAAACGATATTGGTCTGCTAGCAGGAACGATGCACCTAAACGTCACAATATTGGAGACAATAGGGGGTCTCAACATGGAGAACGTTGTAAATCATGCAACCGTTGGGACATCGATATGAAGATTGTCGGGTTAAGTGTTTCAAATGTGGCGAACAGGGCCATAAGCAAGCTGACTGCAGAAATAGAGGAGGGAATCATGTAAAACCCCTAAATTTCTACTATATTTTTGTACTGATTTTTTTTTTCTTTTTTATATACGTCTCAATAACGTATTGTACGTCACGCACAAAATTTTGATTTTCGAAATTGCTCGACTAGTGCGAATATGTGCGAGCGTACATATTTTTTTGAAAACATTTCTCTATTTGTATCGTTTCAAAATATATAATAATAATTATTTTTAGCTATCGTATCAAAATTTTCAAGTTTACAAATTTATTTATAAAAAGCCTTTGGTTTATACAGTTATTAATAGTAAATAATATTCTTTTTACATACATAAATATTTCATAATATTTTTTAGTTTATTTTTGTAATAATAATATTTATTATTTTCGAAATTAATATTATTAGTATTTTTGAAAAATATTTTGAATTATTATGGCGATTTAAATCTTGATTTGATTCTAAAGATTTATTTAAATAGTTAAAATAATATCTATATTTCGAAATTTAATTTATCTTATCTAATTTTAAGCTAAAGGTTGGAATTTAATTGGATTTAAATTGGATTTGGATTTGAATTGCATTTGGATTTGAATTTGGATTTAAATTTATTAGTAGCTAATTATCTAATTGGGTTTAAATAATTCCTAATCCTTATCCTAGTGGGAATTCCCACCTCCTATATAAGGAGAGGTACTCATCCACATTATTATTCCATAATTACTCTACAAAGTCAACCGTGAGTGCATCGTGTCCTTGTCCATCTTTTACTTCCACTATTTTTATTACAAATATTCCTCGTCGTATCCGACACCCGGACATGACCAAATTCCCAAATCCCTAAAACCTAATTTTCGATCCCTAATTCTCTAACCCTAACCCTAGCTATAATTTTTCGTCATTGACCCCCTTGTCCTGCCACCAAACTTCGCCTTCCGTATCCGTCCTCGCTGCCGACCATCCCCGTCGCCGCCAACTCCCAAACCATCACCAGCATCACCACAACCCCCTTCCTTTCCATAGAACCCAGCCATCACCAGCAGAAACCACCGAGGCCACTCTCCTTCGACGGCAAACCACCATCATCGGCGGGACTCACCGACCAAACTCCTCCTTTTCAACCACTCCTCCTCGACATCCCGTCATACCACACAACCACCACCATCGACAGCACCACCACCACCACCACACAAACCCGCCGCCAATAAAAAAACCAAATAAATAAACTACACTACGACTCACCTCCATCTCCGGCCACGGCGTCCGGCCGATCCCCAGGAAACCCCTCTGACCCCCGCTCGTCCGCCCAAGATCGGCAACCACCCGCGGTCTGGTGCCTGAACTTCTCCGTCTCCCTGTGCCGTACGAGCCTGGCCCGACCGTCGACGCACCGCGCCTGGACCCTCTGCGACCCTCCAACTGACTTCCGTGGCGGCACATCAGGTCCGCGCCACCGGCAACGTCGACCCCACGCCAGAAGTCCGCTAGTCGAGCCTCCGTACGTCCGCCGTGACCAGCCTCGGCACGATCGTGAGTCCGCCGCCTCCCTCTGCTCGTGTCCGGCGTCGCCCTTGCCTCCCAGACTTTCGAAACCCTTGCCGAATCCACGCCATATCCCGCTGCCTCCTCCGCGCAGCGCTCCCTCTTCCCTTCCCGCTCGCAGCCGTCCGTGCCGGCTTGACCGCCCCTACAGCGCGTGCCGCCCATCACCATCCCGCCGTGCCATCCCCGCTCTCCTCCTCCGACCATCCCCCTCTTTCCTCTTCTCCTCCACCGCCGAGCCGCGCACCACCTTCGCAGGAGAACCACCTCCATTCCTCACCTCGTCTACCCACACCGGCGACCACCATGGCCGCACGAGCGCTCCTCCGGAGAGACTCCTCGCCTACGCCCTAACCCAGCGGCCTGAGGCCATGAGCCTCTCTCCCCGAGCTCTCCCTCCGCTGCCCGCGCCACCGCCCGCTCCGCTCCGATCGCCGCCCCATGTCTCCGCCGCCCACTTCCCTCGCTCTCTCCATCCTTCACCATTTTTCCCTTTCTCTCTGATTCTCTCTCGCTCTTTCCTCTCTTTATAAAATTTTTTTTGCTAGAAGAAGAAGGAAAAGTTCCAGCAAGCTCTCTCTAGACTTCCTCCATTCTGATTCGCTTTTTTTTTTTTTTTTTTTTGTTTTTTTTTTTGTTCCTTGC